>VNJY01007755.1:0-48367 GCA_008042715.1 Drosophila bocki
AAAATTCAGAAATAATATAAAATGGCCATATCTAAAAAATGGTGCAAAAATGTTAAAAAACAGCAAAGTTATAATTTTTTTTCTAAAAATTTATCGAACATTTGTATGGCAGCTATATGATATAGTCGTCCGATCCGGCCCGTTCCGACATATATAGCAGTGAGAGTATATAGAAGACTATATGCAAAGTTTCATTCAGATAGCTTTAAAACTGAGAGACTAGTTTGCGTAGAAACAGACAGACGGACAGATGGACAGACGGACAGACGGACAGACGGACATGGCTATATCGACTCGGCTGTTGATGCTGATCAAGAATATATATACTTTATAGGGTCGGAAACGTCTCCTTCACTGCGTTGCAAACTTCTGACTGAAATTATAATACCCTGCAAGGGTATAAAAATTGAAAATAGATTATCCTGGATTAATCAGAATCAAAATAGTTTAAAACCCAATTCTGAATATTTAGTTACTATTTCAAGGGTTCTTAAAAGTGTTTTTAGTACTATTTTAATCTGATTTCTTCAATTTTAAATACTAAAAAAAATTTGAATAAATATATCAAATTTTTTTTATAATTAAAAAAAAAAAAGGTTAAAGGGTTATTCTGAATATTTAGTTTTTATTTCACTTATTTAAATCCAATTTTCTCAACTTAAAATACTATAAAAAAATTTAAAAATAATTATTTCTCAATTTTTTACACTTTATAAAAAAAGTTCAAGCCTTATTCGGAATATTTCGTTTTTATTTCAAGGGTTCCTAAAGGTGTTTTTCTAATATTTCCACTAAAAAAACATATTCAAGTTGCTGTGTAACATTTTCATTTACTGCAAATGTTAATGAAGAAGTGTTCTGGCTTTACACCATTTCCCTGACTGAATTTCAAACGAATTGGCCGACTTTTGTGTCTCCGTTTCTGCTGATTTGCGGTTTCAGTCAGTCCAGTCTTCCACCTTTTACTTCCACACACACACACCTATATGTGTGTGTAAGTACAACTGCGTGTGCAGGGCATACTATAGTACATGGCATACAGTTTCCTTTCCATTTTTATTTCGCACTTAATTAAAAATCTTTTGCTGACGTGCGACACGCACGTGGCCAAGACCACCTTAAACCCCAGTTGCAACCTCAATCGCGACTCGATTCCACCTTTTCCCTGACAATGGAAAGCTGCATGAAGTGGAGGGGATTGTTGCATTTTGCTCTTACTATATATACATATGTGTATATCTTGGGTCATAAATAGCAGAAAATTAACCGATAAATTTAAAGCGAAAAGAGATTACTGACATAAATAATAAATTAAGAAGATTAAGAACACGTTTATTGTTTAACAAGAAAGGAAATTTACTTCGTGAAGTCAAAGGTTTTCTTAGCAAACACATCTAGATCGTCTCGACTGTTGATGCTGATTACATATAGTTATGATGTTTCCTTTCATTGAAATAGCTTTTATAATTGTAGTTTTAAGTTTTTAGAAATTAACAAAAGTCTCAGTAGATAAATATTGGAAATATATTATATTAAATTATTAAAATTATAAATTATAAATTTGAAAAATATTAAATATACAGGAAATTCCAACCCAAATATTAAAAAAAAAAAAAAAAACAAAAAAAACCTCGATTAGAAAAGGGTTTTCCCCTCTCCTAACACGACTTAAAGATAGTGGCATTGACTTCGTAGTGACACAAAGCCTTCTTACTGACCCCATCCTTGGGATTCAAAGAGAAGACTGTGCCCTCCAGGGTGTAGATCGTATTGGGGTGATACATAAACTTCAGTATGGCCGTTTCCGGCGGCACCTGGATTCTGTTCATCACGTATACGCCCTGTTTGAGGGGACAAGCCAGGCTCATATTGCTGGCTCCCTTCGATAGCATCAACTTGGCCACATTATTCCAGGCGGAGACATGACGTATGTACTTCCAAAAGTCACAGGTCTTGGTGGTGGAATTGTACAGAGTTCGTGGCAGCTCAGCTCGCGATGAAGCAGTTCCAGAGTTCCTCTTTCGGGGATGCTGAAGCAGGACAAGATGCCACAAAGGTATGGCCACATCCTGACGCACCGTAGTCACCGAAGACATGGAGTTGTTTTTCTCAAAGAGATTTATTTTCAAGCCATAGGCAGGTGTGTCCCAAGACCTAAGGCCGATTAGCTTCATCATATAGCAGTGCTAGAAAGATGAGAGAATACCATATAGTAATAGTTATAGTATAGAGTATAGAGGTTTAAACCTGCTGGGTTAATTGGAGGAAACCAAAGAGCGTTATAAAGCCCAGCAGATTCCTATAGAAACCCATTCTCGTAGGTAACTAATGAGCAACTGAGCTCCGACTGGGCTTGGTCACCTGGGGGGGCTAATGATTATTCACTGATTGGGTGATTTGTCACACCTCAATTGGATCCAGCTAGTACTTACCTTCCACCCATAATTTGGCTTTAATTGCTACTCTAATTGCAACAGCATAGTTGCTCGAATTATGTAGAGACATTAAATGTAGTTTAAAGTTTTCAGGCTATCAAAGCACTTGGGGCCAGTGTTTGTTTAGGTTTTTGGGGGTTCCAACCAGGCAGGCTGTCGGGCAGCTGGTAAATTGTTACATCGTGTTTTTGGTTAAAGTTTACATTGCTAATTGCATTCGCAGGTGGCCATGCCACGTGCCTGTTGCCTGTGACTTTACCCTATCGGATATTTCCACCATCTGAGTCCGCCTTCCGTTACACTTTTCATGCACGTTCTCGTTCTCGTTCCCATTCCTGATCCGCTTCCACTTCCGCTTCCGGTTTATTTGCATTGCAGCTGAGAGAGTGGCATCTCGGTGGGGCTTGAACAATGGATGAGAAAGCCACAGCCAACAGCTCCCTTGCATTGGCACTTTCCTTTGTCCCTTTGCCTCCACCTCCTCCTTCGATTCAATTTTCATATTTACATTTTCAGTTATTTCCCAGCAAATATTTGCCTGACATCGGCTTTGCTTTCACACATTTTCCGAGCTCATTTTCATCGCACATCAAACTTGGAATTCGATTTGATGGCTGACAGGGAGAACTTTTGCCTTTAACTTTGGTTTCAGTTTTATTTTATTTTATTTTTCAAGTTAATTAACAGTTTAAAGTTAAGTTAGAGGTAGTATTTTTTAAGCCATTTCCCTTGTTCACTTTTTTTATTAGCCTTTAAACCTTGTTGCTTCTCCTCTTTGAGTGCTCGATGGTCCAGAACATCGTTCGAGGTTACTGGAAATGGCCCACAAAGCCATTTGGAAAGTGTAAAATTTATCTACTAGAATATAGCCCTTGTTTTGCCCGTCGGCTTTTTGGTTAGAGTTCTCTTCTTTCCTGGTTTAAGTTTTTTTCTTTTTGTCTTTTGATTTGTGTCAATAGGCTTTTATGGGCTTTTAGTTGGTCGATTTGTATTTTGTTTTTATCCTCGAAGCTCCTTGTCTTATTTCAAATGCGCAAAACCATTTCAAAGAGTTTGGTTGGCCAAAATGGCAACCTTAATGTGTTCAGTCATTGGGGAAAAATAACATCAGAAACAGGGGGTTTCCCTCCTTTATTTTTATCTTGTTTGGGTGGAGTTTTCTTTTCCACAAAGATAAAATAAGTTTTAAAATTAAAATGCAGAAATTAAGTTTATATTGCTTTTAACAAGACAGTAAAATGGTTTTCTTTTCTATTTTAGTATCAGAAATTTTAAAGAATTTTTAATCTTTAGGTTTTTCTATGGAAAACTTTTCCCATAAATAATAAATATATATATAAAAAAAGTATCAAAATATATCCTTAACTCTAAAGAAACTATAAAAATATTAAAAAGAATATATATATCAAATAATAAATAAAAAAAAATAATAATAAAAAACTAAAAAGAAATAATATAATAAATATAAAAAATAAAATAATAAAATAAATTTAATAAATATAATAAAATATATTTTATACTCCAAAGAAACTAAATAAAAACACTGATAAAATTTTTAATAAAATTCTAAATATTTATGTAATCAATATAATCGTTTTAAAACATTTTCTCTCTGTGCCCAAGTCTCGTTTTCTCGCCTTGTTTTTCTTTTATCGCTGCATTGCATTGGTGTAGGATGGGGGCGGAGTGGGTCCTTGAACGTTTTATGATTGCACTTTTCAGCAATAAAATAACGAGTGGGCGGACGGCGAATCGTGGATGCAGTGCATCTCCCCCCGCTAGCTCCATATCGCTAGGAGACTTCACACCAAAATGCTCAGCCTGGCTGAAACTTTAATAACCTCAGACGAGGCCCCCCGACACTTGCAATAAAAATGACTGCTTGTCGTAAAAAACAACATGCACATGTACACATATATAGTGTATACACTCGTAAAAAAAACACACACAACAAAAATACAGAATCACTAAAAAATAGAGAAGGAGGAGAAGAGGAATGGAAAGGATGGCCCCCCTAGAGACACCAACAACGTCCTGACCAAAAGCTGTCAACGCCTCGCCATTGCAGCTCATAAACATGAGGCGTCGTCGTCCTCGTCCTCGTCCTAGTCCTGCCAGCATCCTGCCATACCATACCATTTCCCTCGCCTCGTGGTTATCTGTCAGTTGTAGTTTCGGACTATCCCATCACATTTAGTCCTGCTACTTTGGCACTTTATTGCCTGTCCTGCATAATTGTTGGGCTTATTATTGGATTTTGAATAACATCGCCCCGACAGGCATCGACAGCCATCAGTATCAGCAACTAGGATGCCTCTGCTGTGTCCATGTTGTGTCCCTAAATGTATGCTAATCCATTTGGAAACCAGGACTCAAGAGCGTTATAGATTATAGTGTGCTTGAGAATGTAAATAAATAGTTTGGAGAGCTTGCTAAAATATTTAAAGTCTCTGAAAAAATGTTTATTTCAAGGTTTATTCTAAGGATTTGATAATAATTTTATTATAATAAATAGTTTGGAGAGCTTTAAAAATTATTTTAAGTATCTAAAATAGTATTTATTTCAAAGAGAAACCTTCATCTTAAGAATTTTATTCCAAGGACCTCTTCAGCACCTTTGTTTTTTGCTTACCCATATCATGAGAAATATTTAAATAGTACGTGTGAAGATGTCATAGAAATAGGTACTAGGGTACCTAGCATTATCAGGGGATTTTCCTAACTAATCCCTGGTAATAATTATTCGCTTGCATTGGCGTAGGCCAGCAACTGCGGCTAAAATTCCCTTGACCGCGGCAAAGACAAAACACAACTCATCAATCTCTGACAGGAGAAGGTGGCCCCAGGATCCAGGACCTAGTATGTGTATGCAAAAAACCCCCAAACCGAAACTCCTGGGGCCCACGAGTGAGTGGAGTGTACTCGTAAATTTCATTTAATCACCACGGACTCTCCGGATGGACTTTGATGTAGTGCGCAAAAAAACACAGAAAATATTCAAGTCCAAAGGACTGTCATGCACGTGGCCATTAAATTACCAAGTCCTTTGTTGGTTTCTTTCTTTTTTTTTAGGATTAGTATAGGGTATATTACTGAGCAGGATCTATCAGGATCCAACTTGAAGCTCTTAAAATAGAAAAAACAGCTTTAAAAAATAAAATACTATTTTTTATTAATTTTATTTTTAAAGAAAAAAATCATAAAAGGTTGTTTTTAGCTATAGGGTATCTTCTAGTCGGCTTAATAAGTTTTCTGTCCTTTTTTTGAGTGACATTGTTCGTTGTTTTGGGACAAATTGGAGCTGCAACAGCGGCACATTGGAGCGAATTTTGCAAAAATTATAAAATATCTTGGAATATAAATGTTTAAAATATAAAATATATATAAAATTTAATTAAGCTGTTAAGGATTTTGTTTGAGTTTTAAATTAGCTTTGTTAGGAATGTGGAAATGAAACGGAAGCTGAAGGACCAAACCTAACCTAACGAAACGAAACGGAATGGCACATAAGGGAGGCTTATGGTCAGCTGGCATAGCTCTACGCATATGTCCAATTCCTGATATGAGGTGACTGGGGAAAACACACATGCACACACACTCACACACTCACACACTCACACACACACACATAGCACTAGCCGGAAAGTGCAAATTTA
This sequence comes from Drosophila bocki, assembly GCA_008042715.1. Classification (NCBI taxonomy): domain Eukaryota; kingdom Metazoa; phylum Arthropoda; class Insecta; order Diptera; family Drosophilidae; genus Drosophila; species Drosophila bocki. Next base: position 6,092 of record VNJY01007755.1, read on the forward strand.
TGTTGGAATTAATTGCAACGGGGCAGCAGGACGAAACTGTAGCGGAAACGATGCCACCGACAGGACAGCCCAGGGACCAAACGGGTCCGACCGTGACTTTAATTAGCCGTAGAACAAGTGCTTCAGCCCAGCAGCATTAACGGAATCAGTTGGCCATGGCCAGCAGGTGTGTGTGAAGCTAAATTTATGGCTTTAGCCAGATTTCAAAAACCAAAAGCCAACAAAGAGTCTATAAAGCAAGATAATTCCTTTAGTTAAATAAACCAAAAATAGTAGAAAGTATTTAATTAATTAAAATTTTTTTATAAAATATTAAATTCGATTTTATTAATATATATTTTTTACCTAAAATAATTCTTAATTCTTAATAAATTTAAATTAACTAAAATTTAATTATATATTGCACTGTCAAAATATTTCTTCTAAAACCTATTACAAGAACTGTCAAATAATAATTCATACGAGTAAAAATAATGTCCTTTGATAGTTAATCTTTTGATTTTACATGATATTAAATACAGGTCAAGTGGAAAATAAGTGATGTCAACTTATTTATCAAAATTCCTGTGAAAAACGTATATAGAATTCAATAAGACAAATATATGTTTCACAGCATTTATTATTTATGCATTAAAAAACCTGTCAAAAAATAGAATAATTGAAGCAGAAAGAATGCCAGCTGATAGTTGACTTTTTAACTTGATTATATATATTTTTTTTATATGCTAAAAAAATATTTTAAAAAAAGTAAAAGAATATAATTAGAAAATAATAATACATATTTTAATAATCATAATAACAAATTTCTAGAGACATTCAAAAGTTGGAAATTATGCGGAAAATTATATAAATTTATGTATCACATTTACTTGAATTATTTTGTAAGAAAAAATGATTAAAAATTAATGCATTGTTATAGCTTAACACGCTCTGAATTTCGCACATAATGAGAAATAACCGCCGATCAACAATTGATTTCGCTTTCAAAAAAGTGGCTTTCAGACTCACATTTCCCCCGTGAATATAATTACAAATAGTCGGTTTACTGCGTGTTTTTGTGAAAAGCTTCCTGCCTGCGAATGGCAGCCATGAATAATTGAAACAAATTAAAAATGCAATTGTCAAAGTGGGTGGGTGGGTGTGGGTTGTGTGTGCGGTTTTTCGGGTTGAGTAAAGTCTCTCCCTCTCTCTCTTTAATTTGTTTTTTTTTTTTTTTTGGGGGTTCATTCACTTGTCGTCGTTGTTATGTGCGGTATGTTTATTAATTCATTATATAATTATTACACACTCTGAGCGCGACCCCTCGGTAGCTTTTAATGTTGCTGGCAATGAATATTGCATACTTTTGTGCGTTGCACATTAAATGGTATGACCTAAACCATAAACCGAATTTAGATCGCAAAATTCTAACGATTTTCTACGTCACGCAGGTCCCAGGTAAAGGTTATTTTCTGGCCAATTCGATTGGGAAACGAGGCTCTTCCTTCGGCAGCTGAATACTTTATCATTCTGTCCATTAAGAGCCCATTTCCCACAGCAAGCTGCATATATTGTTATGGCCATTGGTCATAAATCAATTATTCAGTTAACAATTCTTGCTGTATATCGTATATATCGTATATATATGGGTAATTTATGTTGAAATTGGCTGAATTTTAAATCAGAAATTAAGCATTTGATGTATCTGAACCTTAAGATTCCTCCTTGAGTTTTATATAATATTTTCCTTTTTAAAAAATGAAGTTTTTTCTTTATTTTTGTATAAGAAAAATCACCAAATTGATCTGCAAAATAAAGTACAAATTATAGAAATAAATTGTGAATAATTTATGCGCTGGCATAACTCACCTGCTTAGCCCAATCGCCACCTGTTTTTAACCCTCGAGAGAATCCCTGAAATTGATGATCCTGGCCGGCAGGAATTATTTGCCATTCAGCAAGCACATCCTTGCAGCCATTCGCAAATGAATTACAACTCAATTGCGGCACTCGTGTGTCACCCATGATTCATGCGCCTGTTGCTCCTCGCTCTCAAGGACACACACCCATGTGTGTGTTTATGTATGTGTGTGACTGATATATTTATTCAAGTGCTGAAAATAAATAAAGAGGAGAAACACAGCATCCATGGCAAAAACGAAAGCGAAATGGCATGGAAACTGAAAAGTTTCCGCCAACAACTTGAGCGGCATAAATTTGTGGCGTGTTTAGTGTTTAGTCAGCTAACTTTTTGCAGCCACTGTCAGAGCGTGGGACATTGGCCAAAGTTGTGCAAAAACTCTGAAACAAAATGGCAACAAATTGTAAATAAATAAAAGTTTTTTTTCTCCTTTTTTTTGGCCACTCCGAGGGCCCTGGTTGCCTCTGCATACATAAATCCCATTGAATAATGCCGATCGATTTCCGTAGAGTCCGGACAAAGTTTTTCCAGCAGTGTATTGGCTACAATAGGGGGCAAAATAATAGGGTTTTCGGGTATTCGAGGTATAAAGCTTAGATTAAATTTTAATATGTTTTAAAATGCCTTCTAGAAAATTCTTTAGGAATTATTTGAAATAATTTTAAAAATGCTGTTTAAGAAATTCTTTAACAATTATTATACAAATTTTTTCTAGGAAGTTCTTTAAATATATTTAAAATAATTTAAAAAATGATTTCTAAGATATTCTTTAATAATTTAAAAAAAACAAGAAAGGAAGCTAACTTCGGCACGCCGAAGTTTGTATACCCTTGCAGATATTATTTCATTACATTTTACCTATACTTATTATGTTTACAGCTTGACAGTTACAGTTTTACATTCCCAACTTGACATTTTCTCTACATTTACGGATCGTTTATATGGCAGCTATATGATATAGTTGTCCGATTTTTATGAAATTTATACCAAAATTCTAGAATAATAAAATAAGCTTATATCTCAGAGTAGATAAAAATACGTTGAAAAACAACGAATCTATAATTTTTTTTCTATTAATTTCCCGATCGGTCCTATGGCAGCTATATGATATAGTCGTCCGATTTTCATAAAATTTTTACCAAAATTCTGAAATAATATAAAATGGACATATCTGAAAAATGGTGCAAAAATGTTGAAAAACAGCAAAGTTATAATTTTTTTTCTAGAAATATATCGAACATTTGTATGGCAGCTATATGATATAGTCGTCCGATCCGGGCCGTTCCGACATATATAGCAGTGAGAGCATATAGAAGACTATATGCAAAGTTTCATTCAGATAGCTTTAAAACGGACAGGTGGACAGACGGACAGACGGACAGACGGACAGACGGACAGAAGGACAGACGGACAGACGGACAGACGGACATGGCTAGATCGACTCGGCTGTTGATGCTGATCAAGAATATATATACTTTATAGGGTCGGAAACGTCTCCTTCACTGCGTTGCAAACTTCTGACTGAAATTATAATACCCTGCAAGGGTATAAAAATGTTAAAAAAACAAGGTTTCTAAGAAATACATTTTAAAATAATTTAAGAAATGCTTTCAAGAAATTCTTTTAAATTTAATAAAAATAATTTAAAAATGCCTTCTACGAAATTCTTTAATAAATATTTAAATTAAAAATATGTTTTTCTATGGCATCCAAAAATACCCTATAATTTTTATCTTGACCTCCAACGTACACTGTGCAACATAATTTGCAATTAGATTGTGTCTGGCCAACTCCAATGCTGGACTTGATTATGCGCTTCAAACGGTTTTGTTTATGTTTATGGAAATTGTTTTCTCTTCTGCCACGGAGACTTTTCCGGGCAGCTTCTGCTCCTGCCTACCCCGCCGCTCCTTGCTCCTTTTTAGTTATACGCCCCCTGGCAGGATTATCCCCCAGTTTATGCGCTTAATTGTTGTTTGCCTTTCGCCCGCTCGTACTTGTAGTTGTCATCCCAGGGATGTGGGTGCTGCTGGGGGGATGTGTAAGGATGTAAGGATGTGGCCAGCCTGATGTTATTGTTACTGTTGCAGGGATCGAGGAAGGGGACAGTGTTTGCTGCCATTCTGTTTTGGGACAAGTTAATCAGATACCAGGGATCTGATTGGGTATCAATGGGGCCCGGCTTGTTTGCCCCCGAAATTGAAATGCTAAACCCGTGTGGCCAAGGACAAGGACAAGGTCTCGTGTGCAGGCTAGAAATATTGGTTAATATATTATTCCAGCACTAGCTTTAAGCATAGGAATGTAAGGTTTTTAAATATTATATTTTTGAATATATTTGGAATATATTTGGGATATATTTTTCTGCTACATAATTTCCACATAGTATATATTCTTAAACCTTATACAATCTTGGCCTGTCTCGTGCTAATTAGTGCCAACATGGCTCAAGTTCTAGTTATGCTTGAGTCCAACTTCTTCTGTCGAGCACTCATTATCTCACTCGCAAATCTTGAATATATACATATACATAGGCTGATGAAAGCTGCTATATTGTCCTGGGGTATCCTTTGTGTGTGTGTGCTAATGGAAAAAGTTAAGGGAAGCCTGTTGCTAGATAAATCACAATAAACTGCAGTCTCTTTTGTTATTCTCTCACAAAACTTTTCACTCAATCCAAGCTTAAAATCCTTGAAATTAATACTAATATGCATTTGCCAGCCAGAGTGAATCCTGTTTATAATCACACAACAAAGGCTAAGAACAAACCAAATATTGGTTACTTAAAAACTAAAATTTGGGAAAGTTACATGGCCTTGAATATTATTTCGTTTTGATCCCGCTTTTGTTGAATCCAAAGTAATGCAATTGACTAGATGAGGCATAGCCGCTTTTCAAAAATTATTCACATTTTTGGGGTCGATAAACTTGATCGATCCTCTGTGCTCTCAGCTATTCCGACATCTTGCCAAATTCATTAGTTTTGTTTTATATTTCCAGCAGGGATATTTAGTATATATTTTGAATATTTTGTATATTTTATTCACCGCAGCACAGACACCTTAGAAAAAAATGCAAAATAAATCCTAAGCCAGAACCGCTCGAGTTGAAAATTGACGAGCAACTGAACTCGATGGAGTGGAAATTTCTTGGCTTGATTCCTCTTCTTTATTTTTTCCCCCTATATTTTTTTTTTCTTCTTGGTTGTTGTTGAAGCTGCTTAAAAATTGATTAGCACCTGGCCCATAACGAGTCTCAAATTACCGCGAGGCGTCTAACTGCCTAAATACTTGGTGGAATATAATTTCAGTTGATTTCAGTCGATTTCAGTGCTTCTTAATACTTGTATCTTGGGGCTCAAAAGCTTGTTGTTATGTGCCTAAATATTTAGCACGTTGTTTGAATTTGAGGAGAGGTGCTGCTGCTCTTTATTTTTTATTTGTACTAAGTTTACCGCCTCAAAGGAAAGCCATTCATGCTTTGTGGGAAGGGGGGTTTCAAGAGCTGTTCAAACTAATAGGTTCTCAGGCTTTTTATTCCTTTTTTTGTCATGGAAATATTTAATAAATATTTTGGTTTAAAAAAATAATCTATAAAGCTTTTAAAACTATAAAGAATAAAGCCAGAAATCAGCTATTTCGAGTTTTAAAATCGAATTTAAATTAAAAAAAATTTAAATATATATTTTGGTTTAAAAAAAAATATAAAGCATTTTAAAACTATTAAGAACAAGTCAAAAAACAGTTTTAGGTTTTTAAATTAAATTATAAAAAAAATTAAATAAATATTTTTGCTTAAAAAAATAACCTTTATAGATTTTTAAAATGATTTAAAATAAGTCAAAAACCCGTTTTTTATGTTTTTAAATTCTAATTTAAATTTATATTTTTTCAAAACATCCCAAAAGTACAATTTTTCCATTTAAAATTTAATAAATTTCTCTGTTATTTACCCTCTCCCCTTGAATATATATTATAGGGTATCAAATAGCCTCTTTAAAGCCACCACTTACTCCCCTATTGAGCCAAGTATTTAGCGTACTTTGGCCTTGTTTGCTCTCTTTGTGCATCGAACATTTCAGTTTTTTACTTATTTTTTTATTTTTTATCGGTCGCATGTTAAATGCCCTAATTTCCCGGTCGCCGGTATATTGACTTTTGGGGCCTGCGAGTGGCTCTGACGCTGCCTTAGCACCTCGGTGCGATCTGGAGAGCAGCGGCATTATCGCATTATCCCATTATGGCCGGACTCTGTGTTGTGTGGCCTGTCAATGTGTGTGCTGACATAATTGCAAGTGGATATCAAATACTGCCCCTTGATTCCGATTGCTCTGGCTAATGCCGTCCATTCGATTCCCCTCGATTCGGTTTCGATTCGATGGGATTCTATTCGAATCGAGAGGCTGTCAGGGGCAGGCGGACTATTCCCAAGGTCACTCGGTAATGGGGGCGTTGCTTTGGGTGGCATGACATCCTCTTCTACACAAGCACACACACAACAGAATCCCAAAACCATTTCATGGGAGTGTCAAAAGTGTCAGGTCAGTGGGGTGCCGAAAGGCCACGAAGAAAAAAGAAAAACACGTATTTACTTGGAAAAATCAGGAAAATGACGGGGAAAATTTAACCAATACATTTTAAAGTAAATAAATGGGATGGAAGTTACTTTAAAATAAAGTTTGTTGAAGTTATTGAAGTAGTTTTCTAGATAAAATTAGTTTAAAAAAAGGAAAATGCGTAAAAGAATATAAATCCAAGGCAAGAAATAATTTAGAAAGACTGGGAATAATACCTATTTAAGTAATTAATTTTCAAATAATTAAAAGATGGATAGGAAATAATAGATATAACATAAAATGAAGTATACCCATATTCTAAGATTGCCTGCAATATTTTTTTAATATTTAAAATTTGGTAAATAAAATTTTAAAATATTTTTGATTGATAAGAAATGGCTTAACCAATTTTGTCTCTCAATATAAATTTAAATTTATAAATTTAAATATCAATCACTGAGAATAAAAATTAATTCCCATTAGATTATATTTATTTAAAATATTCATTTTATTGTATAAACATATATTGCTTATATTTAAATTTTAGAATTATTATATTATTATTATTTTATTTTTTTCTGACCCTACCTATCAATCCTGCTCTCTCGTCTCATTTTCTCATTACTTGTCTGTCACTTTTGATAATTGCATGACGCGTTCTACACGCGACTTGAGCGCGATTCTCCAAATGCAATGCTTTTCCCCGGAAAACCCCAGGCACAGTCACACATATGTATGCACATATGCTTGTGTGTAGGGGACTATCGATGGCTACAAGGATTCGCACTTAACCTGCTCCACTTGTAGCCCAACTTGGCATCGATTGAGATTGCAGGGAAATGCGAGAAAAGCGAGAAAAAGCAGCTCGTCAAGTGGAAGCAATCGCTCAAGTTGGCAACCCTTTTTGGTGTTTTTTTTTTTTTTTTTTTGTGCTCTCTTCTTTTTTTTTATGGGATTTTCGCCCCCTTTGTTATTGTTTTTTGTGTGCTGCCACCTGCTGACGTCACCACTGACCCACTTGCAAGTCGAACCGAATTGGAATTCAAAGTGCCAGCTAACCGAAACGCCAAAGAAGAAGATGCACAGCCAGAAAAACATACAAAATGGCAATACATTTTATAGAATTTTTATTCATAAAATATATAAATTATTTTATATTTTTAAATATTTTTCAAAGCACAAAATCGAGTGTTCTTTATAAAATATAATTTAAAGCTCTATAATTATACATTTTATATTCTTCTTTTAAAGCTCTTCTTTAATTAATTTTTTATTTAAATATATTTACTTCAATTTAAGCTACAACTTTTACCCCAAAAAAATGAGACAACTGTTCCCAGGCCAAGATAAAGGAGATGCTTACCCTCTGCTCTCACATTTCAATCTCTCGTGCCGGCTGGCGGCAGTTCGTTTCGGGTTCCGTGGCCATTGATAAATATGCCAAATCATCGGGCACGTCCTTAGACTCCTGATCAGATCTTCAGGACACGTGCAACATCTACACAGCCTCCCTCAAAAAAAAAAAGGAAAAAAGGAGGAGAAAATTAAGCAAGAAGCTGGAGATTGAAGAGAACAAAAAGAGCTTGTTGGGGTGTGGGGGGAAAAGTTTTTCCATTCACTTGTTCGTTTTGTTTGCCGAGTTATTCTGTCAAAATTTATTTAAATATTCTGCCGAATTTCCCAGAACACTTTCTTCTTCGGCCCCTTGATAAAGTTCTCAACCCAAGAAAAAACGTTAACGTTTCGCGTTAAATAATTTCCCCAACAGTCATTAAGTGCAACAAAAAACACTCCTTTTTCTACCCTTCTTCGCCCCTAAATCTCCCCCTCGCTCTCCTCCTTTTTTTTGGCAGCGACAAATGGCAGCAAATTATGATGCTGCTTCCGTGGGGAAAGTCCTGCCCAATTTCAATCCTTACCCCATCAAGCGTAAACTCTTCGCTTTCCCTCAATTTTTCTTCCTTTTTTCAACAACTTTTCTTACTGCCAACAATTAATTGAAATTAACATATTTTTCTTCTTTTATTTGAGACAACTTATCAGGCCCATGCCCTTCCCTTTGATCAAGTTAATTTTCAACGAGTTTTCCTTCCCAAAAAAAGATGGAAAATTCAAATTCCGCGGATTAATTTTCAGCGTCTGTTAAGAAAGAAACGGAAGTAAGCCATTCGGACCAATTAAATCCTGGCCGAAAGTTTGTAAATTGATTTTCCACGTAATGCCCAAAGCTTTGAATTTCCTGCATAATTTTCTAGTTGAAGCAGGTGAACAACTTTTGCATTACTCGCAGAGTTCCGGAAAAACTTGAAGACCGTTTAACCAAAAGTAAAGGAGAATTTTTAAATGGAATTTCAAAGGGAAACGGTAAAAATTAAAGAAATAATTTAAATTATCAAAGGAAAACTGTAATTTTAAAAAAGCTAACTTATATATTTAATCGTTGCAACAAAATTTCATGGCAATTTATTTTTCAAATATTTTCTTGATGTCCTGTAAGTGAAACGCTTTCATTTTTGTGGCACCTTTAATGGGCCTAAGGACTATAAGCAAGGACGGCGTAGGTATTGGAGGGAATCCCCATTAGGGATTCCGTGGAGTTCCCGGAATGAGAATGAACCCGGGGAGATGGGAATGGGAGCTGCACAGGGTTTGTTCTCACAGACACATAATAAGGGCATTCCTCATACGCCACCGATTCCCTAGATGCTGCGAGTCTGACTTTGCTTCCATTGCGTTTGTTAGTATATACCCTGCCACACAGGGTATTATAAATATTATAGGTTTTTTGTATTTTTAAAAGATGTAAGACCTTAAATCAATATATTTTTACTTAATTTGCTGTGAGGATTTGGTATTAAAAATAAATATATAAATTATAATAAATATATACCCTACGACACAGGGTATTCTAACTATTTTAGGTATATATATTTTTTTAAGATATTTTATATAATATTTTATAAAATATTTTCCTTAAAATCTCTAAGGTTTTATAATTAAAAATAAATATATGTATATACTTCCTTGCTTAAAAAATAATCAAAACTAAAGGGTATTTCGAATGTCAGACATTGCTTATTCGTTTTTTTTTTATTGTTGCTACTCCCCTCGTTGCTGGCTTTATGAAAAATTATACAAAACTTTTTACTTAGTGGAACGCGGGCTCTGAACAATTACGAGGCCATCAGGGAAGTAGCTGGCGCAAAAATAAAAGGGGGAGGTCAAGTCTCGAGTCAAGGGGTCCTCGGCAAATAAATAATGTGTGTTTGTTGTGTTTTTGTTGTGTGTGTGTTTGATTTGGACCCTTAAACGATGCGGAAAGTTAAAGTTGAAAATAAGTAGGAGGAGAAAAATGGAAAATGGCCTTGTTCAAATGCTGGCTTATCGTCGCAATCTGTCAGCTTTTCACTAATTACCAACAATGTTCAAGATTTATGGGAATATTTTTTACTTGGCGGAAGTTTACTTAATTACTTATTACCGACCAAGCATAAATCAAAGTTTAACATTTACAAAAGATGTGATTTTGCAAGGCAGGAATATTTTCAATATTTAAATTAATTAGTTAAATTGATTAACTTATTTAAGTTAAATTTTTTAAATAATTAATGTAGCCATAAATATTTTAAATACATATATTTGTATAGGTATAACTATATTTTTTTTATAATTTATTTTGAAAGTGTTCGACTTTGGCATAATTTATTGTTACAATAATTAATTAAAATATTTTTTAAATGATAAAAAAAAAAAACAACTTTATAAAGATATATTTATTTATTATTTATTTCTATTCTTTAAATATTGGTTATATATTTTACTTCTCCCTAAAATCCCTGAAATTATTTACAATTTATTTAACATTTTTTGTTTATTTATATAAAAAAATATAAACAACTCTCTCAGCTTTGTTTTCTTTTCCACACTCAGCTGGAAAGTAGGCCACACTTGTTGGATATTTTTTACGGGAAAATGGGAAAAACTCAATTAAATAATCTTAGCCCAAAAGAGGGTCATGCATTTTGCATTTGCATGCCGCCCCTTAATGAAATTATTATTTGTTTTATTTTTTTTATTCTGCCGTTTTCGGTTGGGAAAGTGAAACCGGAACCGGAAACGGAACCTCAACCTTTACGAAATAATTACGCACTTGGGAAATTCCCTTTTCCCGGTAGGAAAGGGAAGCGGAGCCATTCCAAGCCATCACCTTGTGCCTCGCCAACCTGCTAAGGTGAACTTTTGGCATTTCTATGGAATTCAATTTCAAAGCTATATCATTTTCATTTAATTTCACGCTTTCAATTTGCGACCCACACAAACAGAGCGCTTTGTCCAGCCGCATCCCTTTTTATTTTATTTTCATTTTTTTTTTGTTGGTGCCACCGTGGCCGACCTCCTTTTTCCACGCCAAAAGGTATGCCATATAATGGATTTCTGCTCTTGTTTTCCTTCGGCCACCTATTGTCTGTAAAACGAAACCCGTCGATGATTCCGCCGCCCCCGCCCGACCCCGGGAATCAAACCGTTCCCACTGCGAACCGCATCGCTCGTCAATTTAGCACTTTCAACTGCACACACGTGCCTCCGTCCCGCCTCCGTCCCTCCTCCGTTTCGGTGTCGGTCTCGGTGTGTGTTTTTCGAATGGATTGAAAGGGAATAGTACACTCACCAGAATATTTTATATATTTTTAAGAAAAATCTAACTAAAACTAAGAAATTTGTTCTTTAATTAGGAAAAGGTATCATGAACTTAAGGCAAGGAACCTTTTAATTTTTTAATTTAATTTTTATAATTTTTTATGTTTACTTTTTCAAATGTGTGCCATTTTTCTTTTTGAATTTAGAGGACATTTTTCTTAAATCTAAAAAAATGTGTATGAGTGTAGGAAAAACATAACAAAAAGTAGAACAACTTTACAAAAATAAAAACAAATCTGAATGGCAAACGAGAGAGAGTATCCATGACCTGGTGAAAGGACTAGATCGAGACAGCGAATGGGGTTTGCTCTCTCCGAAAAAATAGTAATATTAATATTTATAAATAAATAAATATAGATATTTATTTATATATTTATAAATAAATATTTATGTATTAATATTTAAGGAAATAATAGAGCATTTTTCAGTATCTATTATATTTTAATAAATATTTTTATAACTCACATCTTGTATCTAATGAATACTTGCTGTATCTTTAATAAGTTTTCAGTATCTTAAACCTAAAGTTCCTTACAGAAGAGAATCTATATACTATTTATGATAATTATAACCACTTTCTATAATTTTTAAATAACGTCTCTGTCTTATACTCATTAAATTATCAAAAATATATGGCCTAGTAATTTTAAAATTTGTTTTATTTCTATAAATACTAATAAAGCCTAAATTTCCCACCAGTTGAGACTAATTATTTGCTTCAACTTCCACTATTTACACTGCCCAGCAAACTCTCAATAGTTTTGGTACTTTCCCTTATTTTCTTTCGCCCCATCGAGCTGCCAAAAGTTTTTAAAAAAAGAAAGAAAAAAAAAGTAAAGCCTTCACATACAAACATTTTTAGTGTGTAGATGCCGAGGGCAATAAAAGGATTTTTCAATTTACGAATATCCTTCGGTTTGCCGGCTTGCTTTTGTATGAGTATGTGTCTGTGTGTGTGCGTTTGAGACTTTCACGAAATTGGTCAGCAAAAATGTTGTTTGGCGTGTAAATTGAGCAGTTTTTTTGCTGCCCGCTCAGCCATTGTTTGTTCGTTTTATGCCGCGAAGAGAAAAGTGCGGAAAATGCTTTTTAATCATTAAACTAACGTAATCAATTCTCCCATTTCTCTCTCTCTCTCTCTTCTCCGCTGGCCCTTTGTAAATTGCAATTCACAGTGCGAAACTTTTGATTAATTAAAAGTAAAACAAAAAGCGAAAAAACAAAGCCAAGAACAACAACAAAAGCAACTGGCGCCCAACAACAAGTAAACCTTGCCAGGAAAACGACAACAACAACACTCGCGTAAAGTTGTCCCCCTTTGAACAATTTTCTCCTCCAGGAAAATAAAAATAGAACACAAAAAAATACTTAAAAAATATAAACAAAAATCAAATAAACGACAAAAAATAAACACAAAACAGAAAATAAAAAACAAATAACAAGGAACAAGAACTCTTGGCCAGAAAATCAACATCGAAATGGAATTGGGCATCAGAATTGTCAATCAGCATTTAGCCAGAATCAACAACAACAGCAGCAGGAACTACTACAACAACAGAAACCAGCACTTCAATCAATATAACTACAACAAGAATATCAACAACAACAACTTCAACAGCAGCAGCTCTCACACCAACAACAATACAAATCGAATCAACAACGACGAAGACAACAACAACAATCCCAACAAAACAACGATATTAACATCAACAGCACACCCTGTCACAACAACAAGAGCTCCAACTACAACAACAGCAACTAGTGGCTGCCCAACAGCTGCTTTAATAACTGCATTCAACAGCATTGCAGCCATATTGGTATTAGCAACTGAAAATGGAACAGCAAAAACTGTCCACCGATCAGCTGCCAGCAGCCTCGGGTTCAACAACGCCTGCAACAACAACAGCAGCAGCAGCAGCAACAGCCACCCGCTCAGGCTCAACAACAACTACTAAGTCGAACAACAACAGCCCGGCCAGAACAACGTTCACCAACAATTTTAACCAGCAACTGCAGGCAACCACAGCAGCCACCATGCAGCGTCTACGCACGACATTTACGCGATCGCGAACGCCGACAGGTGCCGAGATGAAGATGCAGAATAGCCTGGAGGTTCCCAAACAGGTAAAAAAGGTGGATCGATAATTTTTTTGATAATTCCAGTGTTTCGATTGTTCTTGTCTCGATTGTTGCAACACATTGTTTCGTGTTGGTGTACTTTTATATATATTTAGTTTAAATTGTATATGTTTTCATTGACTTTTTTATGTTATCGATAACGATGCATGTACAGCCTTGATTTTTTGTTGTTTGCATGTTTGGATAAATTTAAATTAATTCATCCTACGAGGAATCCCAACTTAGATTCCACCCCTTCACCAACGATAACTTAGATTTCTTTTGCACTATTCCTAAACTCGATCTCCTTGCAATATCGATAAATTCGATAAGTGATCTTGGACTTGTTTGTTGTGTTCAGCATGTGTTGTTTTCGCTTTAGTTTTCGTTGGTTTTTATGTGAATAGCAGCAGGACCCCATTTCTCGGACCCTTTTGTGACCAATCCCCTTCGCCTCATGTTATTGCAGGTCCGCTCCGCCTCCTTCGACGAGATGCAACTGGAGGCACAGCGTGCCTCCTCGAGCCTGCTCAAGCAACAGTCCTCCTCCTCGGCCTCGGCGGACGAGCGATCCTCGGAGGCTGGACTGCTCCAGGTACCGTTGGCGGCCCATCAGCAACGATCTCATAGCTTCGACTCGGCGGCGGTGTCCGCGGGTAGCGATGATTCCGGCACCTTTCTGGAGGTGCCGCGTCGCCTAAAGACTCGCCGCAGTTCGTCCACCAAGACGCCGCCACCCTGCATCCATTGTCACTATCTGGAGGAGTATGAGCGCCGAATGACGGCCGAGCAGCGCTACTTTATCGATCACCGGGAGCTGAGTGCCTTGAGCAACACTAGCTCGGAGGGGAGCGAGGATGAGGACAACGACGACGAAGATAATGATGATGGCGGCGGTGATGACGATGATGAGGAGGGCAGTGCTGCCACAGAGGCCACCGAGGGTGAGACCACGGAAACGGCACCCGAGGAGGTGGAGGAGGAGCCGCGCACTGAAGTGGAATCGGAGCACGATCACGATCCGGACGATGATGCCGCCATGGAGATGGATATACGAATTGGCAACATGAGCCTGGGCAGCAGCATCGAGGAGTCACGGACTCATATTCCTCGCCAGATGCGACGCCATACCATCGGCAGCAGCGGCCATACCACCATGACCTCGGAGGATGAGGGCCTCGAAGGATCGGATAATGGATCTCCGCATTTTGGCAACACCCTGCTGCCCCCTCAGCCGACCACGCCCTGCGGCATCACCTTCACATTGAGTCCAACCAATGGAGATTATCCGTCGTCGCCGCCAATTCTACCCATTGAGCCACCATCGCCGCCCATGTCGCCATGCTCAACGGCGGTACGACTGCCGCCCACGATGATAACACCACCGACGATCTCCTCGCCCTGTGCATCGGCGGATGCCGATGATGCTGGCGCTGCCATGGGTCTGCCGGTTCGAGCCAGACGTCGTTCGATTTCGCGACAGGAGGCCATATTTGTGGAGCCCACAGGCAACTCCTTGGAGAATGTCTCTCACGAGGAGGTAGACAACAACAACAAGTCATCAGTGGACACTGCGGACTCTCTAGAGGAAGCCTCGACCATGGCCACCTGTGGCTCACCAACAGCAGCCGGAGGAGCTGCAGCATCGAGCAGTCACCACAATGCTTTTGTGGTAAGAGACATCTATCTGATGGTGCCGGATCTCAAAAGAGATCGTGCCGCCTCCGTGGACTCGTGCTTTTCAAAGCTCTCCTCGGGACCCAAGGCCGAGGAGCTGCAGCCGAGCGCCGATGGCTGTTTCCTCACAGTACCAAACATCAATGCCACCCGGTCCAGATCGGTGGATATAGTGCTGCCAACCGATGAGCAGGCGAGGTACAAGGCTTTGTCCATGACAGGATCCACAGCAACCTATGCCGATGGGTATGTATATGGGGAGAGGGATTATTTTAAGGACATTTCCTTGATTCTTTTTAAATAATTTCTACTTGAAAGGACTTTGTTTTCGATTTACTTAAATTCTTTATAAATTTTTCTCTTATATATTTATTTATATATATTTCGACCTGTTCCCAACTCAATCTTTGGGTCAAAAAAACAAAAAAAGGGAACTGCAACCCTATATTTAAAACCCACTTTATTGTTTACTTTCGCCTTCGCTTTGCTTTGCCTTGGATTTAAGACCCACTCGGTCGGTGGCTATTTTTGGACCGACAAAACTTTTAAATTGACTCATTAAAACGAGCTTTACACGTGGCCCCAGTTAGGATTTTGGGATCAGCCAAGGTACATCTCCATCTCCACGTCCATAAACCTGGCCCCATAATTGCGGCTAAACTCTTTGCTCTCCCCGCCCCCAACTCTTTCTCTCTGTGCCCACTTGACCTTCGCCCTGGGTCGAGATTTTTGGGCAGGAGCCGAGTCCTGGCCATCATCCGTGTCCGTGTGTGACACGTGGGCCACTCGCCACTCGAATTACAGGACGACATGTGAGCCACAAAGAGAGTTCCGTGTGTCATGTCCGTTTGTGTCCTGCGTTGGTGATCCAACTCCCGCCGACTTAAGCCTAATTAGAAACGAAGGCTCCAACGCTCTTGCCTCTGGGCCATTCATAATTCCCGCCAAGTTGGCCCAGAGCGGACACTGGCTAAAAACGCGCCTTATGCCAACCCTTGGCATGAATAAATTATGCCCAGCAGCTCGTGGTTTCTCAAACAAAAAAATCAACAACAAATCGGAAGCACTGAGACTTTAAATACCTTTTAACAAAAAATAAAAAAATTGGTATTTTAAATACATTTAAAAATAAGAATATGTACGTTCTTAAAAACCTTTGAAAAAAGAACTGAGATTTTAAAAATTCTTAAAAAATAATGAGACTTTAAATAACCTTTAAAAAATATATAGAAATTCTGAAAAGTTTTTCAGGTTAAACATTTAGCACTAGAAAAAATTATATAACATTTTATAATTATTTGTAAACTAGAAACAAATGGGTTCCTTGACTTTTCAGACCTAAATTTAATACCCTTGTCTATAAATTTTATAAATCTTTTATTTTTTACAAGTTAAATACTTTAAATACCCCTAAATCAATATATATACAAATTGTTTTGGGCAGTGTTATTCGCTTAGCAAACCGATTTCCTTGAATTACAACAAAAGCCGCTCATAAATAATATTCAAACAAAGTGTCCTGTGTCCGTTGACCGCTCTCCGTTGTCCGCTGTCCGTTAACCGCTGTCCCTCTGTCCTTTATCCGCGTATCCCATTGCCTGGACATTGACAAGAAGGTTGCGTGCCGAAAGCCCAACCCCCAAGGGCTAGGTGTGAGGGTGACGAACCACTTGCGGCCAATTTGTTACGCTGCACCACCGCGTAAGCTCGGCCCCACTCCGAGAACCCAGTCGGAGTCGGACACGGAGTTGGAGGACTGATATGGATATGGATAATTCAGAACTTTTCTCTGATGGATTAGAGAGATTAGGCGCCGTGCCGTGCTCGTGTGTGCTTACCCGTGGCGAGAACTTGCCCAGCAACTCGACTCGGTTCCATGGAAAATTAATTAGCTTAGTGCGGGGTTTATCAATGGTAACCGGAATGGAGCTGAGGCCGCTGGGAGGAGATATTCATTCATTTAACGGGAAAGTTATACACATAACTGGGGGGGGTAAAGAAAATTGTTTTGAAATGAGAAGGGAAATCAAAGTGAAGCAAACAAATTATATGGTTATTATTGAAAAAAAGGGAATAATATATGTTTTTAAGGTTTTTCAGTCCCTAGTTTGATATTATTTTAATAAATTAAGGGATTCTTTTATTGTTTATATAGCATTTTAATATAATAAATGTGTTATTTATTATATTAAATATTATTTGATATTTTATTATACAAGATTTTTGTATATTAATATTTAATACATGTTTTTTAAGATTTTCCAGTGCCTAGTTTGTTATTATTCTAAAAGTTTAAGGGATTCTTTTGTTGTTTATATAATATAATAATTTATAAAAAACATTATATATTATATTAAATATTATTTGGTAATTTATGACACCTAATTTTATATTAATAATATATATTTTATACAAGATTTTTTTGTAAATTAATATTTAATTATAATAACTAATTCTTGACTTCCCTTTTCTACTTTCAGGTATGTACAAAATGCTTAACCTTTGACCTTATCCCCCAAGACCGCTCTCTCAGATAAGTACTGAAAATGAAAATTAATTAATATTAAAATTTGTTGGCTTTATGCGGGTATATCTCAGCTTTTTTAATTTCCGATTCATGTTGTTCCAATTTATGGCCATTTATTGTGCCGAACATGCCCATTAAAGTCTCCACCCCTCTCTATCTCTCTATATATATCGGTTTGAGTCCCGCCATTAGTCGTTCCCCGGGGGCTTTATATATACATATATGTTCCAGTTGGACACAGGGGATATATAATATGTTATGCTTGAACTGGGAGAGACCATCATAAAGTTGGATTTGTTGATTTACGATACCGGAGCGTGACACGTTATTATCTTCTCTGACTGAGAATTAAGTATTGACCGCACTGACAACTGATATGTTTAATTTGCTCACCCAAATACCCACCACCTCCCCCAGATCTCTTCCCTGGTTTCCCCCGATAAAATGGAAAATATTATAAAATCACTCAATCATGCGACGCATGCCGGACACTGCAGTCATTCATTCTGACTTTCGGATGTGGTCTACACTCCAATCTAAACTTCTTCAACTTTGTGGCTTTCATTCATTTCAGTGCACTGGAAAAAATGGGTTAATTATTTTAAATTAAAATAATAAATATAGAAAAACAAGTAAATTTATATTTATTTAAATGATTTCATTTTTTATGATAATTTTTAACCTCTATTTTGCAAGTTTTATTTCAAAAATCTCTTTAAAAAAAATTGTTTTCTTAATCATTTATTTATTTTCTTGCTTCTTATCCAATTGATATCAAAATCATAATATATATACTTTCCTTAATAACTTTAAATATTAAAAAAAATATATATAATCTCTTTTCTGCCTCAAAATTTCTCCCAGTGCATCCGTGCCATCCTTCCATTTGGGGTCCTTTCTTTGGTTTCTCTCGCTGTCTGTCCCCGAGGCGTGTGCGGTTCATTCATGCGACTTTGGGTCCTCAGACATTCCGCCGGTTTCCCTCCCCCCTTCCCCAATCCCCCTCTCTCCCATTTCCTCTACCCACAATAACAACAACAACAACCAAAACAACCCCGACAACAATAACAATACCTCGAGAGGCAGAAAGCAGCCATCGAACAAGAAGAAACAAAAAGTTAACTTAACTTTTATGACAATGGGGCAAATAATTTTATGAAAATACTCCCCCGAGGGGCACTATATATACATATGTATATATGTATATATCCTTTTGAGGGGAGGGGGCTGGGGTTTCCCTAACTTTTCCATACATGAAATTAGCATACAGAGCTCGGGGGATACGCGATTGTGTTTCCAATTTGCCCTATTCTCTGATTGAGCTAACTGTTTTACTTTCTTTTTTTTTTTTTTGTTTTTGCATGGCGGGAATTCCCCAATATTAAGAGGCTACATTGTGAGGGTGGCAGTGAGTTTTGAGGTGGAATATTAGGGAAGGTAATAGGAAAAGGTAGAGGAAATCGTTGAATGAAATGGAAATCAATTGAATATATTAAAATTTATGCTTTTATTAAAATTTAAAAAAATCTTAAATATAAAATATATGCCTATACTAAAATATGAAAACTATAAAATAAATAATATACTCTTATATCAAATATTAAAAATATAAAATATATGCTTATACTAAAATATAAAAAAAATATATAATATATAATATATGCTTATAAGCTAGTTTTAAAGTATAAAAAGGTTCTGTAGACTTTTTCTGTAAAACGTGATATATATTTCTTTCAAATATATATTTTATATATAAATTTTCTAATGTTCCAATGTCTCTAAATACTCTTTAAATCTCAAATCTTCTACTTCTACTCCTCTTTTCCCTCTCTCCTTTCTAAAACTCCCCTCAAAAGAATAAGAGAAAAAATCTCTAGAATAATACAATAAAATTCTCAGTCCAAAAAAAAGTTGGATATAGATGATGATAAATGAATTGCTGCCGTCTGTCTTCAGTTCCAGTTGTTGCTTTTGCTTTTTGTGCGTTCAGTTCCGCATTTTGCTGACGCACGCAGCATGCAACATCAGCGGCAACAACACTTACCACATTCTCAGCAACATCAACAATCTTCCAGTCTACTTGAAAACTCAGCCGCAATTAAGTTTTATGAAACATTCGTTTCAGATTCTCTCTCTTTTTTTTTTTTGTTTTTTTTTCTGCGTCAACGAGGGTGTGCGAGGTGTGTGTGTGTGTGGGGCAGGTTGGGCGTATGGAGGCGAAATTGTAATGCAAATTGAAAGGCACAAAGCGAAAATATGCCAAGCGAAACTGAACAATCAAAGCGGGAGACAAAGCAGCGCGACCACAGCTCGGCGACGTCAGCGGCAACGTCAGCAACAACCGCCAGCGGAGATCGTTGTGGCGGCAGGGGGAGGGACAGAGCACGGAGCCAGAAAATGTCACCGTCGCGATGCCCAGCAAATGGAAATTCGTATTCAAAGCAAACCGCCACTACAGAGAGACACAAAAAAAAAAAAAACTATCAAAGAGAGATCACTCTTAGTGCTGGGGCAACATCTGAAAAAAAAAGCTACATTTTGTTAGGGAAATATATATATTTATAATAAATATATTTATTTATTTGCATAAAATATTTATATTTTTATATTAAATATATATTCTTTGACTTTTTTAATCAATTCTTTAATAAGAAATTTTTTTACGACGTTCTATCTTTCATAAATAATACAATTTTATTTTACAAATCCTAAAAAAATCTTTAAAAAAATCATTAATTTTAATTCGGAAAGCAGGGTTTTGTTAACTTTTATTAAACTAACAAATGTTACTTAAATCATACTTAATTTAACGTTTAAAACTAATTTTTTTGACAATTTTAACCCATTATATTTTGAGAAAATGGGTAAACAATTTGTTGAACAATTTGAAGATTCAAAAAGTCATAACTAATTTAAAAATACACCTATTTCAATTCGGAAAGCAGATTTTTATTCGTTTTTATTAGGTTAACAATTCTGCATACCCAATTTAGAAATTAAAAAATTAAAATTTTTTATCAATTTTGGAATATTTTAATGATGTAACCCCTTATCAAATTTAAAAAAAATTGAAAATTTTTTTTTCTTTCGGAGAAAGCTAAAAAGACGCACCTGTTTGTGCTGATCAAGAATATATATGATTTATAGGGTCGCAAATGACCTCTTCACTGCGTTTCAGGCTTTTGACTGAACCCTGTAAGGGTCTAAAACGTGGGATCAGTGGGATCCTACGAAGGTAAAAATTAAAAAATAATTTAAAAAAGAAATTAGAAATGAAACTAAAAAGTCACTAAATAAAAAAGATAGAGAAAGGTAAAAAAAACCTGATAATAAGAGCCAAAAGAAGCTGAATGGTTTTTTGGGATATTTAAAAGACTTCAAATTTTAGGGAAACTTAAAAATAAATTTTTTAAACATTATGGTCAAAATCTTAATTTTAGTTGCTAATTTGCCAGCTAGTTGTGCAGCACTGATCACAGATCGTGGCCGAGAAAAACTCACCACGCAGTCGCAATGAGCGAAAAAGCGAAAAGGCGGGCAGGCAGCATTTCGAGGTGACAAAGTTTCGTTGATGTTGTTGTTGTTGCTGCTGTTGCTGCTGCTGCTGCCGCCTCTCTTGTTGACTTTCAGCTCGCTCGATGGCTGCCCGCCGCTCAGTTGCCTTGTGCGGTCGGATGCTGCCGCCAGCAAAAGAACCGAAAAAAAACAAACAAAAAAAGAAAAAGCAAAAAACTAAATGGAAAAAGCGGGCGGAAAATTCTACAAGAAACAAGAATTAATTCGTTAATTTACGCGCGTGTTGCAAATTAATAAAAAAAAAGAAAGAAAAGTGTAAAACAAAGTATGAAAGTTGCCTGGAAAAAAAGGGGAAAATCAAAATCAAAACCAAAACAAAAGCCACTCGCGCGCGCCCCTTCGGGTCAATTAAGCCGAAAAATAAAAATAAAAATAACTGCCAGCCAAAAATAATACAAAAAGTACAAAAATAACCAAGCCAAGTCGAGTGTTTCTTTTTTTGTTCTCTTTTTTTTTTTTAATTGAGCCCGAAATGGATAAATTGTTAAATTCCAATTAATTTAATCAATGAACTTGGAATGGCAGACAAAGTTCAATGTTAGGCGTTGAATGTGATATATATACACCGATATTAATGTATATACACCGATATTGATATATATAAACCGAGAGATGTGCACAAATATGGGATATATGCGGCCGCATTTGAATCTCTGAGAGTTTCGCTTGGCAAATGGCTTATGGACTTTGGCCCAAATTGAAAATTATTCTATTAAATATTACAAATTATTACACATTCTATATATATTTTTAAATAATAAATTGTAATGATTTATTCTTTCAAATGGAGATTTTCCCCATCCCCAAGATCTTGGAATAAACGAAAGATAAATGCAAAGGCGAAGCAGAAGCAGGAGGATCAGTTTGAGGTTCACATTTAAGCTTAGACTTAGGCAGACTTTCCAGAACACTGATGAAAGGCTAGCGGGAATAGGGAAAATTTTGAAAAAGTCATTACCACTTGGTCCTTGGCCAGGCACAACCGTTCTGCAATGGCCACCACCAGAGAGCCGGGCGTCTCAAAATCATGCGGTATCTGACCATTACCGCCGCTCTCCAGGTAACTAAACAGCGGAAACCATGTGTTCATCCTCTTAGAATCGCTCCTCCGACAAGTCCCATTATTGGCCAATGTGTGGTAATAGCAAAAGAGCCTGGAGGTGATATAAAAAGCCACAAACACATCGATGGAGTAATGCTCGTGGGCGGCCAAAATGAGAAAGATGCCAAACAGGTTGAGCAGCCAGGTGAAAGCGTGCAGGACATATAAACTCCTTGGCGTATACTCCGTTATAGAGAAATTGAGCAAAGTAAGAGCCACCGTATGGCCACTGAACATGTAATCGCCACAGGTGCTAACGCCCTGAATGGACAGGCCCAAGCCCCGCCAGATGCGATAGGCACGTGTCAAGCGAATAACCATGGCACCCACCATGTCCACATTGGGATCATCAATGGCAAAGTCACTCTGATTGCACTGCAGATGCGTTCCGGGCACACTCAGCGAGGTGATCAGCGTGGTGATGCAGCGCAGCAGGAAGACGGTGCCTGCCAGAGCGGAGAAGCGTCGCAAAAGCACCAGCCGATACTTGTGAAAGATCAACACGATCAGCCATAAGGTAAAGAGCAGCGATCCGGTGATCTCGGACAGGCAAAAGGCCCACGGAATGTGTGGGACATTGTCCAGAAAAATGTCCGGCAACGGAGGATAACGCTGCATATCCGGTACTCGCTCATGCACAATCACCATGACGAACGACGTTATCCAACTGACCAGAATGGAGTAGCCCAGGCTAATGGCGGTCTTCAGATACTCGGGCGTCAGGCAGTACACGGGCACTGGTTTGGCTGCCGCTGCAGGCTGAGACTCCGCCTGGCCATCACCTACGACCAACTGCAGCCGGAACACTGCCAGCCAGAATTTCTTGAGCTCACCAAAGGTGAGATTGTAGCCTAAGCGATGGCGCAAATCCTGGACATCCCGCTCGGTGAGTGTGAGCAGAACCTCACCATCGATGGCCTCCTGGCGCAGGCAGTCCAACAGGATCTTCGAGGAGTGATCGGACTGGGTGGCCCATCTGGTCACGTCCTCCACGTTCCAGTGGGCCACCTGGCTGCTGCTGCTCCGCATCTTGCACGAACCTCACTTAATGCTGCCACCAGTGTTTGCTCAAACAAAAACACATTGAATTTAGTTGCTTTTGGAAAGGGAAACCCAGTGTCTACTCAGGTTAATATATAATAGATAGCAGATGGGGTTTTGTTGGAGTTAATATATATATAATATTTGTTTTTTAAATGAATAAATATATATTTTATATATATTTTATAAATTTTTTTTATCTATTTAAATGCTCATTTTCCCCATTAAGATATAAATTTTTTTCTCTTCTAAAACCCAAAATAAATACCCAACTTAAATATTCCTATAAATATTAGCTTATCCAAGCAACTGAAATAAATAAAACCCAAGATTTCCGTCAGCTTTTCCCCATTTCATAATACTTTTAAGACATTTCTCCAAAAATATATTATATATTTTGACCACCTTAAAAGTTGCCAAAATAATATGCAGCTATGCACATTTGTTTGCCAAAAGATATGGTAATTGTTTTACCAACACCTTTGCCTATATATTGGCTCTCTTCCACTTTTACTAGAATCATATACTATATAGACTTTACTATATTCGCGGCATGTGAACTTTGGGGCCAACTGCCAGCCGTGACATTTAAAGAATTTCGCACTCATTTATCAGAAAAAAAAGAAGGATAGAAAGAAAACAGATCAAAATAGAGAAACTATGGCATAAACTATATAGAAAGTACGTCGCATTTCGTTTATTTGATTTGATTTATTGTCGATTTGTTGCTCTTCCCTCTCTGATGATTTCTACTTTTTCTCTTTTTTGTTTTATTTTATATATATAATATATATTTTCTTTTTTTTTTTTTTGCTTTTGATTCGTCTTGTTTTGCCAGCTGCGGCCAGCCAAAAACATCACAAGACACAAATTAGGGAGAGCGGCGCCCACGAAATTGCGCATACGCCACGTGAGCCGGCCAGAAAAAAAAAAGAATATTAAATAATAACAGAAGAAAAATAAGGAAAATGGCAATATTAATAATCCATATTCGTATAATATTTATCGACAAAATAAATATGGGAAATATGTGCAATTCCCATTGAAGCGTATTTTTATGGCAAACTAATTTCCAGCGGCAATTTATGCCTGCATAAATTTACACTTTTAATCAAAATCAAAAACGGCACCTGCCGGTGTTCTTTCTCTCCCTCTCTCTCCCCGTATTTATCATATTTATAAATATATATATATAAATGCTGTTTTTAAAAATAAATATCAAGTCACACACATGTTTTAGATTTGAAATGTTTGACCGTTCTCATAATTAACTTGAGTATTTTTAGCAAAAAATAAAATAACAAGAAAACTGAGACAAAGTATTTCAATTAAAATTTACCAGCTTCTTCTAAAGTAGCAGCTCCTCTCGAGCTGCTTTTTTAGGGTCTTTTTTTGTTTATTTAAGTTCATTCATAAATTTAAGTAGTCCCAGATAATTTGTGATTGTGCCACAGATTAGGTAGCCACCAGGTTTAGCTGCTGATATTACGAAACGGAAGCACCAGAAAAACAGCCCAGAAGAGATACGAGCCAGATAAGAACGGGGTAATAGAGGGGGTTCAAGGCACTCCCAGAAACAAAAGAAAAAGAAAAACTGAAATCCCTTGTTTGTCTCCAATTATTCACGCACCCGATGAGGTGGCAAAGCAGCTTGTGTGTGTTTTTTATTAATATTTTTTAAAAGATAAGTGAAAAGATTGTCTAGATATCAGGCTACTTACTGGGAGAAATACCCTAAGATTTCTATCTGGGAAAATGTTTATACAGAAATTACTAGTATTTTTCAAGCACCTTAAAAGGTCATTCTAAAAGGCACCAAATATAAATTTACTTATTTGTTTATGAGGTAATATTTATAAGCAATATGATTCTATTTTTAATAAATCGCTTGAATATAACTTTATTTTTCATAATTTATTTTATAGAGATTTATATATATACTTATAAAATATATAAAATTACATAAAACTATATAAATTTAGGGAAGAGAAATTTTCTAAATTATGTTTAAATTATTTTACACTTTTCTTTTATTGTTTAAAATAGTTTTTCAATCAAACCTTCTTTGATTCTATTTAATTTTCTACTTTTAAATAATAATAATATTTTTAAAAAATATATTTTAAATATTTTTTCAATAAAACCCTCTGCTAACATTTAATTTTCCACCTATAAAAATATTTAAAATTCCCGCCTCTATAGTTCTTTACACATATTATTTTTCAAGTACAAAACTGATACTTCTTTTAGCCATATTTCAACATTCTTTGCCCCCTTTAAGTTTATTTAATTGTTGGGTAGAAAACTTTTTGACACAGACCCCCAAGGCCGGCATAAAAATTGAGACATTGGGATTCAGGGTTCTCTGGGTTCTTTGGTTTTTTTGTCTGAAAAGTTTAAACCCAGACGACTGCTACTACGGTTGCCATGCAGATTTCCTAGGTTCCTTTTTTGCTTATTTTATTGAATTGTGTTTCGTGCTCGTTATCCTTCCACCTTCAGCCCCCACCCAAAAAGTACACCACCCCGTGGGAAGGCCAAACGCTTAATGCCAATTAAGAATATTAATTTCATTTGCAGGCCAGCCTCGTTTAGTGCCTCCTCGCCTGCAATCCTTGAGCATTTACAGGATGCAGCTACCTCTTTGAGTACACAGGGAAAAAATATATAAATGATTTATATATTATTTAGAAATATTATAGAGGAGTTTTATCTTGTTTAGATAGGAATTAATAATGAAAATCAATTAATTTACTTTATTTTTGTTTGTTTTCTTTGTTTTCTTTTAATTATATATTTATTTATATAATAAAATATATTTTTTATAAATTTTGCAATATATTTTTCTCTGCCTGTTGCTGCCACTTGCCCATGGCTATTGTTAATATTCATTAGCTTAAAATCCTTTTCTCGAGTTGAAAGCTCTGCAGCTCGGCTCAAGTTGCCACGGCCAGAGACTCGGAAAATGGCTAACCATTTCTCAGTTTTCCTTCTATATTTTCTTCTTTTTTTTTTTTTTGGGAGGGGAAGAGCGATGCTCGAAAGTTGTTGCCACGTTTTCAATTCAAATGTCCGGGCATTAATCGCAATCACAAGGACGAGAACGAGGACTCAAACTCAGAGACAGAGACGGCCAGGACGTGCAGATAATTTTTCATTTTGGCCAGCTCAAAATGGATTTCTCATTGGCTTAAATGTGCAAATGAATGGTTGATGTATATATACAAGGCTCCCACCTCTAAGCGGGGATCTATTCAAAGCACATAGTTGTGGGCGGTTATTAATGGTGGCTCCTTCGAAAGGACCTCCGGAAAGGGTTTAAGTATCTCTTTTTTATGAGATTTTTTTTCACGATGCTCTCTCTCACTCATTTGAGTGCTCATTTATTTATTTATTTTTGCACTTTTAAAGGCCAACGAGCCAAAAGCAATAATAATTTTTTTACGATTTGTATTTTTATTATTTTGTCAGAGCCAAAATGCAAAAGTGTCATTATTTGGGATGCGTAAAAATATCTCAAGGCTCTTATTGATTTTGTGAATGAGGAGAAGGCTGCCCTCCCCCCACCTATATCTCAATTCCATTCGCATTTCCACCTTCACTTGCACAGTCCAAGCCATTGGCGACAGTTTACCTTTCATTAGCCGAACATTTTCCTGCTTTACCTTGCTTTTCCTTGCTTTCCCTTGGTTTCCCTTGCTTTCCCCTGCTTTTGCCCCCCAAAATTTCCCTCCATTGACGGCAAAGTCCAGACCTCTTCAAAGGCAGTCGACATCAACATTAATCACATTTGAATTGAAATTGCGTTTCAAGTTTGTGTTACGTCTTGCCTCCGCTTGGTTTTATTTGATTTCGGTTTTTGTGTTTTCCTTATTTCAGTGGTCATTCAAATTTTGGTAGCAAACGATTCTAATTAGGGATGATTGCCTCTCTTCTCGAGCTCTAAAATAAATATATTAGATAAGTAATTGTTTCTTTAATTGATTTTCGACAATATGTATGGATACACAAGAGTATTAAAATATTGAAAATAAAATCATTAACGAAATAAATTTACATTTTTTAATATTTTATGGATTAAAAACATGGATAAATATTGATTTCAATTCTTTTTTTTTTATTTTTCCGAACCACTTTTGCCAACAATCATTATGAAAACTCATCATTAGTTGTAAATACCAAAGGTCAAAGTAATTTTCTTAGGGATTATGGGATTTGCCAAGTATTAGCATTTGCATTTTGATAACTTGGCAAATAAAAATGCTATATATATATATATATTTTTACATACAAGGCATTCGGACTTGGAATTGTCTCAATTAAATCACAAGAAGAAGCCTTTAAGAGACACTTGAAAAAGTCAGGCAAAATGGATTGGAATTTCCATTGATTTTACCAAGTTATTTGATTAACTATTAGCACAAAGCCGGCTCAGCATTTATTTCCATTTCGAGTCGCAGCAAAGGACGGCATCCATTGTGACGTATTTAATGCTGCAGTTGGCCAATTGATTTGCAATTCAATTTGGAAATGTTGCAACTTTTAGAAGGCATTGCGCCCACGGGTTTCCTTTTCATTTCATCCTTGGAGATTTAACCCCTTCTAAGGTTTCGATTACTTAACTTTAAGAATACTGATGCATTCTTTACATTATTGTGGAAATTAAGTAACTTGGGATGGCTAGAATTTAGAGGGAAATTGTTAGACCAGAGAGTACTTTTAAAAAAATGATGATATAAAATTATGGATAAATATTAAAATTGAATAAAGTATAGTAATATTTTTGTGTAGGTTGTAAGAAGCCTAATAAATCTGCTTACTACATTTTAGGTTTCTTTATTTAAATTAAAATTTTTGTACATTTTTTACTACATATCTAAACATTCATTAATTTTTTCTATTCATTAGAAATTGTAGTGAAGGTGTGTGCCTGTGTGTGCATCAGTGTGAGGTCACGTCAAACGCAAACACACACACATACGCACCGACACGCTACATTTAGCGGTAAATCAAGCGTGGATCCAAAAAAAAATCTTTTTTTTTTTTTTTTTTTTTGAGTAGCGCGTCAAAAACAGCGCATTAAACGCGCTCAAAACTCGCAGAAAAAAAGAGGAGAGGCGACACGCAAAAAGGATACTCAGCAAAAGTAGTCAAAGAGGGGTAGATAGGGGTAGAGAGAGAGAAAGGGAGAGTGATCAAGGAAAAGCTAAAAAGTTGCCGTAAACGTTGACAATTGACATGGAAAATCTGCAATCCGTTTCAAAAAGCAAACCTGCAATTTGCCAGGCCAATAAAAGGCTCCTCACGCTCCTCCTATCTCTCTGCCTTTCTACCTCCCTTCGAAGGGCACGTAGTAAATTGAAAAAAAAATACAGAAAAATATATAAAAAAAAGGGGCCGAGAGCCACATTTATTTTTCTGTATGTATTTCCATCTGATAAGAACTTAATTACAATGCATATAAACAAAATGTATGCAAATGTATTAAGCCCACACGCACGGCACACTCACACCAAAGCCACTGGCTGTACGATGGAGCGAGATATCCAAATAATGTCCGGTCAAAGTTCTGTATAGCCCACCTCGATTCTGGGGGAGTTTTCTATACTCTATATGAAAGGGGAAATTCGTATTATTTAATTAAAAATATTTGAAAATCTTTAAGAAATGCTAAGAAATGTTAGTAATTTAAAATGATTAAGAGACGGAAAAGCTTCGATTAAACTTCAGAATTAACTTATATTCGATAAATAATATAAATATATTATTTACTGATCATAAATTAGTTCGAATTATGATCAGAAAATAATATATAAATATTGTATATCGGTTAAAAAATTAAAATAAAGTAATATAATATTAATCATATCTATAAAATCGATATTTCAATATTAAAAAGAATATTTCTTGATATTTCAAATGATAATATATCAAGCTTTAAGATATTTTCGATATTATATTGAGCGGGTTATATTTTTTTATACATCATATGGGACTTTTCTTTTTGAAATTCAAGAAACCAATCATTATTTTTCCATGCCTACGAACACTCAGTGAAATTAAAAAAACCCCATAAATAAATATATAAAATATTTAAATATAATATAAATATATAAATAAATATATAAATAAATATATAAATAAATGTATAGAATATTTTAATAAAATATAAATACTTACATTTTGATGTATAAAATATATATCTTAAAATTATTTAACCAACGCAGATGTATCAAACCATAGCAAATTCAAAAAAACCCCCAGCAAAGGGTATATAAAAATCGTTTGCAAAAACAAGCCAAAAGCAAAAACCAAAACAGAATCTCCGGGCAATCTTTTTGCGCCATAATGACAGCCACAGACACGAAAACGGACAGCAGCAGAAACAGCAACAGAGACAGAGCCAAAGCTCGAACGCGATCCGGAATCAGAATCAGTACCGAAATCGGATTCCAACTGGGGATCTATCCGGCCAGAGCCCTGAATGACTGAATGACTGAATAACCAAAAAAAAAAAACGAGAAAAGAGTAAATAAAACCAGACCAAAGGGAATGTGTAATGAAGTGAAGTGAAATGTAAAACGTGAAAAATAAAAATAAAATAAAATAAAACAAAGTCAAGCGAAGGACGGATGTGGAGAAATAAGTCACTGTAAAGACCATGTTCATATCTTGTTTGGACTGTGATGCAAGCAACAGCAACAACAGAAGCAGCAATAGAAACAGCAACAGTAAGAGCAACAGCAGCACCAACATTAACATCAACAGCAACAGCAATAACAACTACAGCAAAAGCAGCAGCAACTTAAATGACAGCAGCAATATCTGCAACAAGTGCAACCATAATAAATGCAATTGGGATAGCAGAACCAGCAGCAGCAATAATATTAGCAATAGAAACTGCAACAATATTAACTGCAACACCAGCAGTAGTAGCAACTGCAGCAGTAGTAGCAACAGCAATAGTGGCAACTGCAACACCAATAGCAATTGTAGCAACAGTCAATGTTCCTGCAGTAAAGTCGAAAACTGTACGTGCGGCAGCAGCAGCATTAGCAACAATATCGCCAGCAGCCACAGCCAGGACCACAGTACCAACTGCCATTGCAATTTATGCAACAAAGTTAACTGCAACAGCAGCAACAAGCTGGCAACGATATTTGGTATGGAGCGATTGCTGCACGCCGTACGCGAAGAGTTTCAAACGGAGGATGAGTTTGAGGATGAGGGCCAAGCGCCGCACAGGACAAGCATCAGTAGCAGCAGCAGCAGCAGTAGCAGTAGCAGTGACAACAGCAACAGCAGCAGCAGTAGCAGCTGCAGCAGCACCGATGGCAGCCACACCTCCGCATCTCAGTTGCTGCCGGTGGCAACGCGACGTCGTTTGCAGCGTGGCGATAGCATTTCATCGGTTACCGGTTCACCCATTACCGGACCCATTACCGCCTGGTCGGAGACGGGTGGCGGCGTCGCTTCGGGAACGTTGGGGGGAACGGGGTCGGTGGGCGTTCGACGCTTCCGGCGCTCATCCATTGGAATGCAACGGAAGTCGGCCTTCCGGCAGCGGAAGCTCGACTCCCTGGGTGCGTGGCGCCGGAAGAGGTGAGTTCCTCAGCTAGCAAAAGGGAAAATGCGTAATATATATATTTAATATATATCATTTATGTTTGAACTTCGAAACGCAAAATCAATAATCAAATTCCTGGTTGACACAAAGTTGTCACAGAAAAACAAGGTTTTCCGATAAATTGTATTCTGTGTCTTATTTAATTTATATTACCTTTAAATCTTTACATATCATAACAGAATATTAATCTAGCTTGATACAAAATATATTCAGATTATATATAAAATATTAAATTAAAAAAACAAAACGTTTTCAGTGCTTATCGAGTGAAAAATCTTGTTTACCCGTATTTAAAAATGGTTTCTTAACCTCTATATCTCCCCCTCTCTCTCTCTATTGTATATCTTTCTCTCTTTCTATTTATAAGCAGGCGTACCGCTTCGGCTAGCAACTCCCGGAGACCGATACGGATTGTGCCCGATTGGACAGAGAATGCGGTTCAGGGTGAGCACTACTGGAAGCCCACTTCCGCATCCGGAGATCTTTGCTGTTTGAACGAGGAGTGCATTGTGAGTACCAATCGATAAACAAAACGATAACCAATACCATTAACAAATATATATAAGCCAGGATATATGCTGTAGTTTAGTATTAGTTCACATTACGTAATTTTTATTAATTTATTTTATTTTTCTCAATTGAAATTAATATATTTACCCAATGTTACAAGTTAAACAGAGAAAATTTAGTAGGAAATATCGATATTTGTATCGATTATCAGTAGATATTTGTCATATTTATTATTCAAATTATTTAAATAATTCTAATTATTTATTTATTATTATTATTATTTTTTTTATTATTTTCCCTATCTTGTCACTGCTCGATTTATTTTCC
The DNA here is from genome assembly GCA_008042715.1 of Drosophila bocki. Lineage (NCBI taxonomy): Eukaryota > Metazoa > Arthropoda > Insecta > Diptera > Drosophilidae > Drosophila > Drosophila bocki. The sequence continues at coordinate 37,750 of VNJY01007755.1, forward strand.
GATATCCCTCATGAATTATCCTCCTAATTTACCTGATACCTGCACCCTTGTGGTGTCTCCTGTCCGCTCCTTACTCCGACATTCCTGCAATTCAATTAACACAACTGGAAATGTGAAGTGAAAGGCAGGTTACATGTGAGCGTTATTTATTTATTGCGTGCTCGTCCAACATTCACGCAATAAACCTAGGAGAAACGCAGGGGTCCTGCCTGGAGTGTCCTTGGAGGCGGAGGGAGAGAGCCAAGAACGATGGGCGTGTCATCGGTTTTGGGCAGCCAAAGAAGCCAAGAGTAACAAAAAAAGTACTTTATCAGTCTCATTGTCCGCCAAAGTGGGGGGAAACTTACACAAGGAGAAACTTGGCCAGCCACCTTGTATTTTTTATATACGAAATCCTGTCTTATCTTCATCTTTTCAAGGAATAAAAGTGGGAGAAATAATCTAAGCATAGCCAGGAGACACATTTATGGCATTTATAGGGTCGAGGATTTTTATCAAAATTGAAAGTTGAGTTTTGATTTTGTTGTTGAAAATTTCAAGTTTTATTTGAAGTTTACAGGAGGTTTATTGGGAATTTATAAAAGATTTTTTAATAATTTAATAAGTATTGTTTATAAAATGAATTTAATAACAAAAATTAATATAAATTATAAAGAAAATTAAGTACATTTCAAGCAATAAAACTCCTTTTAGTTATTTTAACTTAAAATCTAATAAAAAATATCCAGAAGGTCAGATAAATAAACAACCTAGAGCCACAACTTTTGCCTCAAATTAAATCCAAGCCCAGAAGTAGCCATCTCAGGTGGAAAGGTAAGCTAAAGTTTACCTGGAAACAATTACACAAAAACCGTTTCCGAAACTAGCACAATAAACAAGCACAAGCAGAGGGATTTTCTTGGTATTCCAAGGAAAAACATCTCAGCAAACCTGAGGCATTTTCCACGACGGCAATCCGTTTTCACCTGTCAAGCCGCAGCAGCCAGCTCACTTTACCTCACCTCACCTTACCTTACCTTACCTCACCTCTCCCCTCCCACCACTTTGACAATTAATTTGAAAGTTTGTTTTGCGGAATGCAAACGGCAATTGCAGTTTCGTCATTTGATTGCGGTTTTTGCAAAGCGATACCACCTGGAATTTGCTAATTAGTTTTGAGCTAATAAGAGTAAGGGTTGCCCTGATTAAAACAATATAATTATTATCAAATATATATTATATTATATTATATATTTTATATTTTTTGCATTGCAGAAGAGCGGCCAGCGGATGAAGTGCTCCGCCTGCCAGTTGATTGCGCACCAAAACTGCATTCCGTTTGTGAACGAAAAGAGCCAGCTGGCCTGCAAGCCCACCTATCGGGATGTGGGCATCCGTCAGTATCGGGAGCAGACCACCACCCACCATCATTGGGTGCATCGCAAGCTGGAGAAGGGCAAGTGCAAGCAGTGCGGAAAGGTAGGTTTACTTCAAGCACCAACAGCAGCATTTTACCTGAGTTTGGGTTTTTTCTAGATTTTTTTTTGTATTTTGCATAATCTTTTTTTTATGCTTTGTTCAGTTTTTTGTTGGAAACACACGGTTTTTCCATTGATAAAGCGATATACAATATTCAATGAGTTTTTATTTGTTGGCTGAGGGCCTCTTAACGGTTCAATAGGTAAAACCACAAATTTCCATTGAAATTTTAATACAAATTTCCGTACAAATTTCCATACAAATTTCCATTGAAATTTCCATCAAAATATAAGGAAACTTTAATGTTAACATAAAGGAATTGGCTTTTGGAGCATAAAATGGCGATTTTTTAACTTATTTTCTATTATTTATATTTACATTTAAAAAAAAAACATACCTTTAACTATAAATAAAACAATTTCAATTGAATTTCATTAATTTATTCTCTTTTTCTATTGTTTATAATTAAATCTTACCTACAAATATATTTTTTATATTTAGAAAAACAGTTTTTAAAATATTTTAAACTCAATTTAATTAATTTATACTCTTCTTAAAGTAACTAATATAATTTTAAAAAATAATTTTACTTTAAATATAATTTAAATTCCTGAAATAAATATTATTTTTCTATGTGTACATAATAATAACTAGTTTTCAAGCATGAAGAGATCGAGACTGCATATATTCCTATTGGAAAAAAATATAAACGAAAAATCCAGACTCCTTCAGTACTAATTTTCCGTATGGTCTATACTGATCCCCATCTCTCCCGTAAAGCAGGCGGTGCAGAGCAAGCTCTTCGGCTCGAAGGAGATTGTGGCGTTGTCCTGCGCCTGGTGCCATGAGATCTACCACAATAAGGAGTCCTGCTTCAACCAGGCCAAAATCGGCGAGGAGTGTCGTCTGGGTGAGTCCTGCATATATTCACACAGGGATATCTATCTCCCTCATCCCCGTCTCGTTACGTCCTTTGTCCTTTTGATTAATTACGTGACGCGCATGCAAATAAATTGCGGTCCGTTAACTTAATTAAGATTTGTGAATTAAAAGCGAGCCCGAAAAAGTAGCTTCCAGAGAATGGGCAATTTCAATCACTTGAATTCCCTCGTTTGGTGGGTGAACAAATTGTAGCATAGTTATTGGGGCAGCAAGGACTTTTTTGGTCTAATATAAGTTTAAAAATATAAATATAAATATAAAAATATAAATTATAAATAACATATATATATTTTAAATATATTATTTGCTCAAATGGTATTTTAAAAATTATTGATTTATTAAAAATCAATCTTTTAACGTGGCGATTTATGAGCAATAAATCAATGCACTGTTTGATGTATTCAATCATCAATCGAACATATTAACTAAGCTAAAGAGAGGCCTACATTTAATTTATAATTGTTGAAATGTAATTACAATTAAACATTCAACAATTAAATCAATTTAAAATTTATAGGATATTTAGTTCAATGAAATGTTAAGCATAGAATGCGATATTTTATAACCTTTAGGACATTCGCTTTTTAGTCAGAAGTTGAAAACACATCGATGAAGTCGTTTCCGACCCTATAAAGCATATATATTCTTGATCAGCACAAACAGCCGCGTCTTTCTAGCCTTCTCCGAAAGAAATTTTTTTTTTTAATTTTTTTTAAAATTTGATAAGGGGTACTATCATTAAAATTTGCAAATTTTGGAAAAAAATAAAATTTTAAATGTGGTATGCAGATTTGTTAACCTCATCAAAACTAACATAACAACGTTTTCAGAATTGATTTTAGTACATTTTTGGCTTAGTTATAGAATATTGAAACTATAGATTTTTAGTATTTTGCCTCTTACTTTCCAAAAAAATATGATACAAAATTATGGATAAATATTAAAACTAAATTTGGTATGCAGATTTATTAAGCGTAAAATAACTAACACAACAGCGTTTTCCGAATTGAATTTACTGCATTTTTAGCTTTTTTATGGATTTTTAAAAATTCGATTTTTTACAAAAAATAAAAATTCGCCATTTTCTCAAAAAAATGTAAGGGGTTACATCATTAAAATTTGCAAATTTTGGAAAAAAATAAAATTTTAAATGTGGTATGCAGATTTGTTAACCTCATCAAAACTAACATAACAACGTTTTCAGAATTGATTTTAGTAAATTTTTGGCTTAGTTATAGATTTTTGAAACTATAGATTTTTAGTATTTTGCCTCTTACTTTCCAAAAAAAATATGATACAAAATTATGGATAAATATTAAAACTAAATTTGGTATGCAGATTTATTAAGCGTAAAATAACTAACACAACAGCGTTTTCCGAATTGAAGTTACTGCATTTTTAGCTTTTTTATGGATTTTTAAAAATTTGATTTTTTACAAAAAATAAAAATTCGCCATTTTCTCAAAAAAATGTAAGGGGTTACATCATTAAAATTTGCAAATTTTGGAAAAAAATAAAATTTTAAATGTGGTATGCAGATTTGTTAACCTCATCAAAACTAACATAACAACGTTTTCAGAATTGATTTTAGTACATTTTTGGCTTAGTTATAGAATATTGAAACTATAGATTTTTAGTATTTTGCCTCTTACTTTCCAAAAAAATATGATACAAAATTATGGATAAATATTAAAACTAAATTTGGTATGCAGATTTATTAAGCGTAAAATAACTAACACAACAGCGTTTTCCGAATTGAATTTACTGCATTTTTAGCTTTTTTATGGATTTTTAAAAATTCGATTATTTACAAAAAATAAAAATTCGCCATTTTCGCAAAAAAATGTAAGGGGTTACATCATTAAAATTTGCAAATTTTTGAAAAAATTAAAATTTTAAATGTGGTATGCAGATTTATTAAGCGTAAAATAACTAACACAACAGCGTTTTCCGAATTGAATTTACTGCATTTTTAGCTTTTTTATGGATTTTTAAAAATTCGATTTTTTACAAAAAATAAAAATTCGCCATTTTCTCAAAAAAATGTAAGGGGTTACATCATTAAAATTTGCAAATTTTGGAAAAAAATAAAATTTTAAATGTGGTATGCAGATTTGTTAACCTCATCAAAACTAACATAACTACGTTTTCAGAATTGATTTTAGTAAATTTTTGGCTCAGTTATAGATTTTTGAAAATATAGATTTTCCATATTTAGCCTCTTACTTTCCAAAAGAATTATGATAAAAAATTATGGATAAATATTAAAATTAAATAAGGTATGCAGGTTTATTAACCTTAAAATAATGAACAAAAAACCGTTTTCCGATTTAAATTCAATGAATTTTTGACTTAGTTATGGTTTTTTGAAACTTTTACTTGTCCAAGAAATTCTTTAAAATCTTTAAAATCTGTACAATACTATTTCGATCGCAACTGAATGCATAAAACACATTAGCCCACACACTAAACCACTCGCATACCTACACATGCTATATAAGAATCGATATCCTAATTGAGAGGAGCCGAATACAGCTTAGTCCTTGCCACGATCGCATGTAAGTAGAGCATTAAATACGATTACCTTCGAGCACTTAATGGTATATAATCCCGGCTTACATCAACAGTTAACCGTAGCAAGGACCAAACCGTATTCGTTACGATCCCATCTCAAAAAAAAACCAAAACAAAACAAAACCAACCCAATATCAAACCGATAAACGATAGTCGATAACAGAAACACACACAAAATGGCCCGGAAACGGGTAGGTTTGATGCCTTGCAATTGTGCTCTCTGGTAGCTAGTATTTAGTTAGTTATTTGATTTCCTAACCATAGTTATAGTTAACTTTAGTTGTAATTGTTTGATTTCGATGGCTTACTAACAATTTTTAACTCTCTTTTCGAATTTGCCACAAACACAAACACACTATACACGATACATATATATATATATATATACTCGAAATACACTGTAATTCCAAAAACCTAAAGATGAGGATTTGCAAATTGGCTCCAAGCCCATTAAAGTGATGAAGTGGAAGAGGTAAAAAGCGTCCCCAGCCCCGATTCGTTCAGCATTTCATTTCAAATCAAAATCAAAATCATTTGAAGAAAAGAGACGACCATGAACCGAGCGAGACGGCATTAATAGTCAGTCGCAGCAAAATTTCAACAATAAATTCAAAATCTCTCTTTCCCTCTCCCTCTCTCTCGTTAATTGGATCCATTTGGCGACAGCTGTCTGTCTCGTTCGGCCTGCTCATATAGCTAGCTCGCTCTCTTGCTCTCTGTCTCTCTCTTTCACACGCTTTTTTCATGCTCCACGGAATATCCGCCATCTCTCTCTCACACACAAAATCTCCCTGTCGCTATCTCTCTTTCTCTCTCCTTCCCTGAGCAATCTATCCTCCTCCGTCTTGATTTGATTCGATTTCATTTTCATTTTTGATTTGATTTCATTCAATTGATTCAATTATTTTCCTATTTTCTGTACAAAATATATATATAACTTTTGCATGCAGCAACAAAGATCGTTTATTCAGTTTCAACGAAGATGTTTTTGGTTATGGATTCAGGTATTCCGTATAACTAGCTGCCTCTTTCTTTCCTTATTATTACTCGACTGTCTGTTGTGGCTATTCTGTCTCTCTTTCTATCTATCTGTCTGTCTTTCTCTATTCTTTTTGTCTGACTTACTCTTTTACTCTCGTATCATCGACATTTGTATCGAAAAAAAAAAACGAATGATAAAACCCAACCGAACTGATGCTTGAATTTCTCTTTTTATTTTCTCTCTCTTTCATGCACACACAACCCACACACACACACACACATGCGCTCTCTGTCTCTCTCTAAAACACACACACACACATATATACATTTGAATAATAGCCCTATACTGGAGCAAACTTCCGATGCCGTACTACTAGCAGCCCAGAGCGGCGACCTCAATATGGTAGCATAACTATTACGATATATATTTGACTTAACCGTATGCCAAATTATATATATTAATTGTATATTATATACCGGATTAGCTGTAGCTGTAGTTGAAATTACGAATATAGTCGAGAGCCCAATTAATTCCCGTTTAACAACGCTCTCTTGCAGTTACGTGCACTACATGAACAAGGATACTCACTGCAGTCAGTGAACAAGAACGGACAGACCGCCTTGCACTTTGCCTGCAAATACAACCATAAGGACATTGTCAAATACATCATCTCGTGCGCCACGCGACGCGTCATCAACATGGCCGACAAGGAGCTGTAAGTACAGTTGCCATCCACGATTAACAGGGTGTTCCAGCTTTTTTGGCTTGCTGGAAACTTTGCAGGCAATAAAATTTAAAAAGTATCATCCTTTGCTCATTTTCCTTTTCGTTTTTTACCTTGCCTGGCTTATAATTCCCAGGTCTCACTTTGCAGGAAATCCTACCTGGCTTTATGTCCCACCTACATCAGTTCGAACAAGGTGTTCCCAGTTTTCTTGCCTTACAATTTCCAAGTCCGACTTTGCAGGAAATAAAATATATTAAATTAAATAATACAGTTCGTACAGGGTGTTCCCATTATCATTTTCGTTTTCTACCTTGCCTGGCTTATAATTCCCAAGTCTACATTAGCAGGAAATTCTAAATTTCCCAGCTAAATCTGTTCCTACAGGGTGTTCCCATTTTCTTTTCGACTTTGGCTTTTTGCTGAATTCCTTGTTGGGAATTTTAGGTATATTCTGCTGTCAACTCATCATTCTTCTACTAACTTTATATTCCTTTAAAATATATATAATTTCTATATTTTAAAACCCCTATTTTCCCCCTATTTTTCTTGCAGTGGACAAACCGCACTCCACATCGCCGCCGAGCAGAATCGCCGCGATATCTGCGTTATGCTAGTGGCAGCCGGCGCCAACCTGCAGGCCCGCGACTCTGGCGGCAACACGGCCATGATGGTGGCCTTCAACAAGAACGCCAACGAGATAGCAACGTATTTGGAAAGTAAGCAGGGAACGCAGCCCGTGGACAGTTGCTGGGCCCTAAATGACTCGAATACTTCGCCGCCGGCCCCCTCCATGTAGAGTAATTGCTAGAAACAAAAACAAAGCATATACCCCACCAGCATCATATTATCCATTGGACGGACAGAAAACAGAAACATAATGATGGCCAAGAGAGCGTAATTTAAATATTTACAAATTTCTCCTTTCTATGCCAACACAAAAAAATAAACACCTGGACTTTCTCTTGTAAATAATGCAAAAAAACAACAACTAAAATCAAAACAAAACTAAATGTTTGAAATGAAATCAAATCAACATTCCAAAAAACAAAAAACGCCTTGGGATTCCGCTTAGGTCAAGAGCGTTTTATGCATCTGGAGGTGCAGACCAGGATCTAAGGGGGGCGACGAGGGACGGGGACGAAGGAGGCGAAGCATTCACCCTACGACATAATTTATAATTAATTAATAAATAATAATAATAATTTTTTTTTGTGCAATCACTGTTTTTTTTTTTTTAATTAGTTAATATAAAATTAAGCAAAGAAAATACAAACAACACTCGACAACACACATTTTAGCCAGTAAGCTCGCATAAGAGAGAAAGAGAGAGAAGGTAAAATTTATTGTAAAGCAAAGCTAGCAAGACGAAAGGTAACTTTTAATTTCCTAATTAAAAAATTGAATGGAAATTCGAAATTCGAAATTGATTTGTTTTCACTTACCGATTGATTAACGATTAATGATTATATTGTGATATCTAAATTAATTAATTAATTAGAGACAGAACGAGAGAGCGGAGCGATATTACTGAATAATCGAAATAAAACTTTGAACACACACACACACAACACACATTATTTATAAATAATATTTAAAATAATATTTAAATGTACTTCTTTTGGAATTCTAGGCTAAGTAAAAACTTGAATACTCTGATCGACGAACGAATAAGACAGAGAGCAGCAAAAGCAGCAGCACGATTAGAAAGAGATAGACAGAGCGATCAAGAAAGAGATAGAGATTGAGAGAGATAGAGCGTTTTGCCGAGCTCAATAGCTGTCTCGCTCAGACAAAAAAAAACACACACACACAGTCCCGATGCACAGACTAGAATGCACAACCCCCATTAGCTGTACCTACACTCGTATTTAGGATATATCCATACCATATATCCCCATTTATAAACTCAGACCCGAACCCTCAGCGTTTCAAACCGAAAGACTTGGGTGTATCTCCCCCCCATAGGTTACTTGCCCGTCTCTAAAGGGAGACGACGGCTAGCAGGCAAGGACCAACAAAGACTATCTATACACTACCCTCTATATTCTATACCCTATAATTCTGTATTCCGTATTCCCTGCACCTAAACAATGAGTAATAATATAATAATATATTTATACAACACACACACTCACACTCACATTTTATCGAATCAAAAAAAGTTATTACGAATATCCAGAATAGCCGTTAGTCTAATCAATGAATCCTTCTTTTGCTTAGATTCCAAAAATTCTGCATATATATTATTATACATAGTCGTGTTTAGTCGAGTCAATTACGTTTACCGCGATTTCCTTCAGCCTTTACGATTAATAGCGATAGCTCTAGCGATAAGTCTCACTTATATATTATATCGATTGACATGGCACCGATAAGAGCGATAAGTGTGTATCGATAACCTTTACGAGTAAAGCTGACCGAATGCAGCCCTGTCCCTTCTTTTTTGGGAAGCCACTTAACCTTCGTCGGGAAAACTTGGCCCGGATAGCCGTGGCTCCGGCTACCGGGAAAGCCGGAGAGGGTTTTTGGGACAAAACCATTTAAAAAGGGGTCAGCGTATGCATTCCTGCGGGTAATTATGTTTTGGATTTCACAGAAAAAACACACAAACACACACAGACAACACACATTGTAGGCTGCTGCAGGTGGTGGTGGAAACGGCGATTGGGATTCCGGTTAGCAGCGGGCTTCCGGCCAATACGCCCCAACCAGAGGTGCCCCCCAAAAAGAAAAATTGGAGAACCTGGATCCAAAATCGCAGCCCACAGCCCACCGCCTGCGGCATCTAATGGATACTACAGCTGCGGGCAATATAATATATACAGTGCTCAATATTATTTGGAATTTATTTATTTATTTTTAATTTTTAAAAAGAAAATTCATGCGAATAAAAATATTTTATTGTGATATTAACAAACTCAAGTCGAAATATTCCTTTTTTTTAATGAATAATAAAATTTTATTTAAGGTTTTACTTTCAATTAAAAATAAAATATTTATAATATAAAATATATTATCCACCATAATGTGTTTGTTTTGGTATTTTTAATCAGTTAATAACATAAATATTTTATTATTTTTAGTAAATTTAGAAACTACAAGAAATAAATTAATTTTTTAGTCTAATTTCATTATGAAATTCAGTTTTTTAATAAAATGTATAAATCTATAATTTTATATAAACTAATAAATATAAACATTTGATTTAGATTTTAGGGATATTCATAATTTAATTTGAATTTAATTTTTGTTTTCTAATTTAATTTATTTTTTTAATGTGTATTTAAAATTAAAAACAAAATAATAAGAAGGGATCTATTATTACCAAAAACTATTTCTTTTGCATTAGTAAAAATTCCAAATGTTTTGAAAATTTAATTAATTATATTAATATTAATTAATTATAATTAAAAATAAAAATTATATAAAAATTGCACTGTTTCATGTAAACTATAAAGCCAGCCGCAGCTGTAAATTCATATGCAGTAGAGCAGAGTTGGTGTAAGGAATAAAGAAATACTTAGCAAATGACAATCTAGACAATTTTAGCAAATTTGCTAACCCTAAACAAAAAAATATTTAAGAAAACCAGAGAGAAAAAAATTACAACTATAAAAAATCAGTGGTTAATTTTCGACAAATACTTCTTTTTTTTTATACTAAGATGAAATTGTAGTCAAAGGATTTGGGAGGATTTTAGTTGGATTTTCAAAGGAAAAGAAAGCTGACTTTAAATCTAGACAAGGAGAAATGCTAAATGGCAAAAGCTAAATGCAAAAGCTAAATGCTAATTTAAAAAATAAATATATATAAAGAGTGCGGGAAAGGGCTAGCGGAGTGCTTGAGTTTGCACTTTCACACAGCTGTTCGGAGAACAACCGGGTCCAAGCCAAACTAAGGATATATTTTCATGGATTTTGTAAAAGAGATGGAAA
>VNJY01007756.1:0-15144 GCA_008042715.1 Drosophila bocki
GTGGCCTAATGGAGAAGGCATCGGCCTCCTAAGCCGGGGATTGCGGGTTCGAGTCCCGCCTGGGGTCAAGGAGGGTACTTTTTTTACTTTGTTTTACTGCAATTTTTTCCCTCAGTGTGCTCTCTGGATGAGCTACTATATATAACCTCTGGGAGGTATATACCTGGTAACTGGATTCATAAGCAAGAGGACCTCTGAGAAATCATCTTAAAGGGTCAATATGCATTCTTTTTACCCATAAACAAATTCTTTGAACTGTTTAGCATTTTTTTTTAACCATCAGAATCTTCTCCTGATTCTTTTGACTTTAAAAATCTTTTGAAACACATTAAAAGCTATTAATTTAAAATTAAAAACTATGTGACCTTAATAACAAGCCCCAGTGGCCTAATGGAGAAGGCATCGGCCTCCTAAGCCGGGGATTGCGGGTTCGAGTCCCGCCTGGGGTCAAGGAGGGTACTTTTTTTACTTTGTTTTACTGCAATTTTTTCCCTCAGTGTGCTCTCTGGATGAGCTACTATATATAACCTCTGGGAGGTATATACCTGGTAACTGGATTCATAAGCAAGAGGACCTCTGAGAAATCATCTTAAAGGGTCAATATGCATTCTTTTTACCCATAAACAAATTCTTTGAACTGTTTAGCATTTTTTTTTAACCATCAGAATCTTCTCCTGATTCTTTTGACTTTAAAAATCTTTTGAAACACATTAAAAGCTATTTAATTTAAAATTAAAAACTTTGTTATCCTTTATCAACAAGCCCTAGTGGCCTAATGGAGAAGGCATCGGCCTCCTAAGCCGGGGATTGCGGGTTCGAGTCCCGCCTGGGGTCAAGCGAAGTACTTTTTTCTCCTTTCGAAATATTTTACAACATTTTTCCAAAACTTATTTCCCTCAGTGTGCTCTCTGGATCAGCAGTTACATCGGGAGCATCAGCATATGGCCATTCGGATTATTAATGATGGCGGAAGCAAATGCGGTGCCTTTTGATAGTGAGTCCTTGTTGTTGTTATTGTTGTTGCTGTCCAAAATCCTGACAAGCCTTGTTGCAGTTGCAGTTGCTGTTTGAGGTTGTCGTTGCCATTGCAATTGCAATTTCAGATGTTGCCCGATGACAAACGCAACAGCAACATCTGCCCATCAGCAACACGAGCAGCATACCCGACAATCAACTACATCCATCCTCCATCGACAATCGACGATTTTGCTACCCAAATTATAGTTAATGCCGTCCGTTGTTTAGCCAAAAGTTCAATACACGGAAATTCGAGACTCAAGTGCAGCTGGGCGCCTATTTTTGTATTTTTTTTTCTTCTGTTTTTCTTTTATTTTCCAAGCCATGGGCGACGCATAACTTGGCACCAAGCTGGCAAATCGTTTTCACTACCAAATAAAGCATTCAATGCCCGCCAAACAAAAACCCAATCGTGCCCACAAATGTCTAGGCTGAATCTGGAATCGAGTCTGGGTCTGAGACTGTGTCTGAGTCTGAATCTGAAGCTGTGGTGCGTGGCAGTGTTGGTAAAATGTCTTTATTTTGGGTTTAAATAAACCTTTATGGTTAGAAAATAATATTTAAATGTATAAAAAATTATTATGAAAATTCTTTATAAATTTTTAAAAAAAGTTCAAGACTTGAACATTTTACAAAAATGATTAAAGGGTCTTAAAAACATTTTCCAATCCTTTTCAGCTACTTTTTTGGGCTGAATGAATCACCTCTGTTGCGTGGTCTTGTTATTGTTGCTCCAGCAGCTCCAGTTTGAATTCTCTTTATCCATTTGGATTGTTTTTTTCTTCTTTTTTTTTTTAGCCAGGCCTTTGCATGTTGTTCAATTTCAATGGCGCCAAATCTTGGCCGTGGGTTGCAGACGCCAAGAAAGTTGCAGACGCAACGAAATCCTTGTCGAGTTCAATGTTGCTGTTGTTTTGCTGGCCATTTAGGCCGCGGGCAGGCAAGCAGGCAGGCAGCCAAATAGCCAAATGGCCAGATAGTGGCAGTAGATAGCGGATATGTAGATATAGACAGCCAGATAGGAGTGGGCAGGAGGAATACTCAAAAGGAGTGTCTCAAGAGCCATGGTCAAGGGTAAATGAGATGCAGGGGCAATGCCATAGGATTTTTTATTTTAAGGTATAATTTTACTTTGCTTTGTACTTTGTACCAATGGGTAGCTGGGAATTTAATAAAACAAATGTTTATTATTTAAGATGACTGGTTTTTACCAGCTCAACTAGAGCAGAAAGTGTCCAGATGTTTCCTATTTATTTTAATTTTATATTCAATTTCTTTTGCAAATATCTCTTTTTATTTAAAAACCAAATCTCTGTGATCTCAATCCTGAATTTCCACCTCGTTTAACCAGATTGCAGGCCAATTTCAATTCAATTTAAATCCCCTCCAACGCTAACGACAAGACAAATTTGTCTGAGTTAGTCTCAATTAGAGGGTTCGAACGGGCTTCGAGCCTCAAGCTTTGGCTTTGGCCATTTGCCAGGCAATCATTAAATCCAAAATCTAAAATCCGACGGATTCCCACACGGAGCAACAAAAGAGCTTTGAGTGCGTTTCCTGTTTCATTGGAATTATCCCTCTCCAGCGTTGAGATCCCAGCTCAAATTAGCCAAACAAATGCGAACGTGAGAACTTCAATTGAACTTTTGAAGAGTGTTAGACGAGGGTTTGATGGGACAATAGAATGGATTCCCTATCCTTTCGGGTCTTGTCTAGATGTATAGCTTCGATCGCGGCCACTTTGCCCCACCTGCTGCTTGCCCCTGAAACTTTGCCACCTTTTGGCAGTCCTCCTTTGTCCTCCAGCGGCAGCTGCTGCTCCACATAAAAAAACTAAAGACTCACACAAGTAAATAATAAAATCAAATTACGTTCGCATTTATTTTGCAGCTGCGGTCATAAAAAATCAATAAAAAAAATATACAAACCACATGTATGAATATTTTTATGTGCGTTTAATTGTGCGAGCTTGTAATTAAATATCAATTAAAAAATGGTCACCAAAGTAAAATGCAAATTTGTAGGCACTGAACCAAAAAATGTTCATGAATTTGTAGGTAAAACGAAACGAACTTTTTAGTAGAATATTTTTCTTTAAAAAAGTGGTCACAAAATTACATATTAAATACAAAGTTCTTGTTTTACATAGTTATTAAAAGCTTATTATTTATTAAAGAAATTACTCAAGTGTCTACATTTAGTGGCCCCTAATTGTGTCTACCAATTAAATATCAATTAAAAATAAAACTTCAAATAAACAAATGCAAATCCGCACGCACTGCACCCAAAAAGAGACAAAAAAGTCAACGCAAAACGAAAGACTTAAGACACAAACTTGAGTGCGAAGCTGCCGTTTCTGCATTTTGTGCGTGCTGTTCACCTTCGGACCCGCTCAGCATGTCGCACACATGTAAATGGTAAACGCTTAACGCAATTTATGGCGGCCGACAAACTTTATTAAATTTTGCGAATTTCATTTTCGTTTTTATTATGATTCTGTGTCTTTTTCGGCCGCCAGCCGCAAGTTCAAGTCGTTTGTCATTCGCACACCCCGCCGCCATTGAAGGCGACGACTGCAGCTGTGTTGTGGCATTTGCATAAACGAATGCCCCTCAAAATGCCTTCTGACACATTTCGTTTGAGTTGGGGACGGCGACGGGGCGGGGTTGGGTTAATAATTAGAATCCGGCCTTTTAATTATGTGGAAAACGTCGGGCGAAACGCGAAACGAAACGACTTGAGTCGGTCAAGTGGTCGCATTAAAGCCACTAAATGTCTTGTGTAATTGCCCGGACTGATGTTCAATTAAACGGAATTGAGTCATTAAGCAGATACTGTTTGGTGTTGCCCACCAACGATCGCAATGCGGGCCCTCAAGGCTGCTCCTGGGGAATGTCGTAGCCTAAATTGGGTCAAGTTCTGGGGGGAAATTTACAGGTGTGCAAAATTTTTAAAATTATATTCAGTTACTGGTAAACTAAAACAGATATTTTACTTTATCATCATTATTAGTTTCAAAAATAAAAAGATTCTTGAATAATTCAAAATATAAATACAAGAAAGTATATTTAATAATTAATAAATAAATATTTCGTAGAGTGGTAAAACCTTTTACCTATATTTTTCCATTGCAAAAAAAAAAACACCTTTAACTTCTCCTTTCAGTTAGTTCCCCTTTCCAGCTGAGTTGCATGCAAAATCAAAATAAATAAAAGGCCCATTGTCCGGCCCACGGAAAACTGTTTTTCCCATGACCTCGAAATCGGTTAATATCAGACTCTGGCTGACCACAAAAAAACAAGAAAATATATATACAAAAAACAGGGAAAAATAAAGCAAAAAGTGGTAAAGAATTCAAATCACTTGCCTGCGACTGCGATGACGACCAACTGTGACGACGTGACGTTGAAATTAAATTAACTAGACTAGAGAAGCGGCAGCCAGACGGAGGCTCCCAGCTCCAGCTCCAGCCACTTGACCAAGACGGGTTTTTTCAACCGAAAAATAAAAAACAAAAAACTGGCCATCACTTTTCGGCCATCTCCCCTGACTAATGCTAGCGAGTGTAAATTGTTTAACATTTAGGCGGCTTTAATTCACCGCCACGGCCATCATCATCGTCAGCGCCGTTGTCCGGGCAATTTGTTGGTCATAATGCCGGGCACAAATGCACCGCTTTCCAGCCAAGGCCCCAAGGCGACAATTTTGATTAAAATGCCATTTAGCCAGAGTCGAAGTCGAACATGGTCGGGGGCAGGTCTTTAATAAAGTAATCCGTGACTGCGCCAACTTAAGCCCTCTTCAGCTGACTGACTAATTGTGGCCAATTTGGAGGGGCAGGCCAGTGGATCCGTTGATGTAAAGATGCAAAGTAAATTAAGGATGTCAGAAACAGGTAAGACTGAAAAATATGAAATATATGGTTTTAACACAATTTTAAATAATTAAAAAAATTAATTGCTCAGCCTACTAAAAGCTAAGGCTAAAAGAGTAATATTCAGCAAGGTTGAAATCTAGGTTTTTATGTTGTACAAAATTTTTGAATGTAAATAAGAAAACAATCTTTTTTATTCCTTTGCTGAATCAAAATTACTTGCAATATTTGACTTTTACTCCCTCATTTGCCTTGATTACTTCACAGTTATTGAACCCGTATCCAAGTCCAAGTACGCGTCCGTTTCCAAGCTTGAACTTGGTCCCGGCACGTAGTCCACAGCTCCACGGGGTCCTCCTTCCCTTTCCAGTCAGTTCAGTTCAAACTGATTGCAACTACAAATCTCGGACACGTAGCCACAAATTGCCCGCGCCATGGGCCTCGGGTTTTCGGTTTTGGGGTCTCAGGTTCAGATTCAGGTTCAGCCAAAGATCGGGATGCTGCGATGCGAGGAGCAGCAGGTTCAGGTTCACCTTGGAGCGCCCCAATAAAGCGAATCAATAATAATTGTATTGACTGTGTGCAGCAAAGCAGATCAAAAGGTCGAAGCTGCCTTTCTTTAGCTGCTGATTTCTGATTTCTGCGATTTGCATGAAATCAGCGGCAAGAACTTTTATATAGTTTTTATACAAATACTGGGTAAGCTAGGCTTATTGCGTAAATATTTTCTATCTTAAGAATATTGTTATAAAATAATGTATAATTTCCTATAAGATTGAAAGCAAAAATTTACTTAAATCATCCCAAAAGTGCATAAATAATTAAAATTGATTAATGGAAACGCCAAAAACTATATTAAATTATAAATCTATTCAAAAATAACGAATACTCTTTGAAATATATTTTAATTTCTTGACCAAATTGCAACCTTAAAATGCAGACTATAAACAAATCAGATTGCTAAATGCATATTCAAGTCGGCAGTTCTTGCAGACTTGCCGAAAGGTCAGCTCGATCATTTCCGCATGATTACGAATGCGAATCATTCGTTGGCTGCTTTTGATCTGCTCTGACTTTGGCCAAGAGCCGAGCTACCAAGCTCACAAGTTGGCCAAGTTCCCGAGAGTGCAGGCCAAGAGAGATCTTGCTCTCCGCGGAGCAAGTCTTCACTCGATCTCTGAGCCTCAAGATGGGGAAACCGCCGCGCATGCTCAGTGAGGGGAAAGCCAAGCTAAGGGGTAACTCAGGGGCAAGCTCTCTGTGGAACTTGTTTCCAAACAGGGGTTCAGGGGTTCGAGGGTGGTGGGTTTGGGTTAAGGGGTTTTCACAGGGGTTATCAGAGGGGTTTTAGAGGGGTTGCTTTTACCCCTGGGTAGGATTCTTCGGTGGAACGTAAACTGAATATCTCCTGAAAGGGAATAAAGGGGAAGAGATTAAGGAGTAAGCATTAGTTTTTAATACATTTTTTATTTTGGCGAAACAAAAATATGTAAAAAAAAGCCAATAATTAAACTAAATATATGATTCCTTTATATTTTTTAAAAATATGTCAATAATATTTTATTAAAATTTTATAGGGGAAAAGAGTTCCTTAAAATAAGGAGAAACAAGTTGGGGAAGTAAGATTCTTCATAAGGAGAAGAGAACTTTATAAAGAAGAAAAGGAGAAACCTTGTTGAAAAGAACTATATGGATAAACTTACATGTACTTACATATAGTATGAATTAAAAATAAGTTTTAAACAAAAGATTAATAGTTTTTCAAAATTTTAGAGATTTTAATTATTGGTATTAATAAAATTCATAAAATAGTAACTTAATTTTTTAAAAATTTATACATTTTCTGAGAATTATTGTCAAACCCTTTTGATCATTTCATCCTTCTTCAGCTTATTTTTTTGAGGCTGTTTATTTATTCCACTTAACTGATAGTGGCTGCTCAATGATGATCGATGAACCCTGATCCCGAGTGACTTCCAAAAGGGCTCCTTTAACTAAAGAGACTGCCTCGACCACGCACAGAGATAACAATGAGTAATTGAGAGGCTGTAATATCATAAATGGCAGATTTTGCAAATGAAGCTGCAGCAGATGGGGCCTCCTCCTCATGTCCATGTGCATATATACATATATATTCACGTATAAGATCTCGCACCTCGACGATAAGCAAAAGTCAAAATTTTGCAACTGCCTGTTGCCTGTTGTCAACATATCATTTGTCACTGGCAGCATCGATAGAGGAGCCTCAGGAGGCTCTCCTACTTCGGACACCAAACACACAACTTCTATGGCTAGCTCCTGCTGCACCTAAACAAAATTTGTGATTGATTTGTATTTATGTTTTTTGTATAGGCTTTAAATTAATGTGTGTAATTAGAGTGTTAAATAATGGCAAAGTAAATTTGGAAGAATTTAAGTATGAGATGTATTAACCCCATAAAAACTAACACAGGAAAGATTTCCGAATTAAAGTTAAGGATTTTTCGACCCCTGACCGACTGCAAACTTCAAGGGTATAGAAACTTCAGCTTCCCGAAGTAATATATAACACTTTGTCCCAAATAATAAGTTTCAATAAACTATAAATAGAGGACTAAACAATTTAATTTGCTTAGATTTGGCACTATGAAAATATAAAACTTTACACTTTAGAACTCTATCCCCATTACCCATCCATTTCTAAACTCTCTTATTTTTCTCAGTACACTTGCATCTATGACAAACGGCAGTTGGCCAAAGTAAAAATCTGGCTATCTCTGTTATTAATGAAGTTGCCGAATCGCAGCAGCTGAGGAGCTGCAGATGCGGAGAAGCTGCGAATGAGGCAATGGGGCTGCGGATGGAGACATACATGGCCGGGCAGCCGCCGCCTCATGGGCAATTAACCCGCTAATTAAACGGCTGCCACGGTAGCCAGTGGCTGCTGTACAGGAAGCTCCGCTGGCCCGCTGGCTGGGAATCGATGGAGTGGCTTCTTTATGCCCCGTTATCGGGGAGATGCGAGGCGATGTGAATGCCTCATGAATTGCACCGTCGATCGACTCGAAAATGCGAGGCGACATTTTCTGGACTGCCGGCTGCCACTTCATTAAGTCCAAATTGATGAGTTCAATTAGGCAACAAGGCCCCAGTTTCGTTCCCAAACCCCAATTCCCGATCCCGATCCCGAGCAGCAGCTGCTTGTCCCCGTTTCCAGTCGGGAGTAATTAGCGCAGAGATTTTCAAATTGCCAAAACTTGTTCACCGGAGAGGGAGAAGAAATCCGAAAAAATATGTTATTTCGGGATACCTTACCCCGTTCACCTGCTGGCAGTTTCACTTTCGCAGGATTGCGAAATGAAATCAAACGAATATGAATTCTGCGACCCAAAAGTTTTGCCCAATTTGCAGCTGCCGCTGGCGATATTCGTAGAATTTCGGCTTGTCTTGAACATTTTTATATATATATATAAAGTTTTTTATTTCGGGAATCGTTAATGAGCTCGTTTTGGAAATGGTATTCTCGTGTTAAAACATTGATTCGATTGGCGCGCTTAAAAGGTGTCGCCGGGCCATAAAGCCAACTTTCGGCTTACTCACTGGGCTCATAAAAGTTTCGGCCACAAAAAAGTCCAAATCAAAAGCCATGCGGAGCGGAAAATATCCCAGGAATCAAAGGGCGCCGTATCCTTTTATATTTTTTCGGGCTGCTTGGCGTCATTAACGCTCCATTGGGGTCGACAAAAAAAAAATCAACGAAATTCTGGCCTTTGTCCAGCTTCCAGCTGCTCTCTTGTCAACTTTTATGGAACTTATGGCCACAGACTTAAGGTTCGGGTTAATAGGTAAAGCCCCAAATGACCGGCAATTCATTAAGATGCACCCAGGATAGCAAATATATACATATATCTGATATGGTTCTCAGTCCCACACTGGCATCGTGCGAAAGGCACTCGAGCAATTTCGGAATTGAAAATGCGAGGAGAATTTTTGATCATGTAATTGCTGGATAACAAAAGAAGCCACGCCGAGGAGAGCCCGAAAAATCGAGAGTTATTTTTCCCACTCCCATTCCCGGCCAGCATTCTGGGTCGGTGTTTCCCACATTAAACTGGACACACCTCATGAGAAACTTTATTTGAATCTTTTCGCCGCATTCGGGAACCTGACTGAATATCTTTCTGAGTTTCTGGATGGACTCATTAGCCGGCAGAAAAGACTGGTTAACAAAGAAAAAGCTTTAAGGTCGGTGAATATGAAAGCATAAGTGGGAAAAGTTAATTCATAAGCTCTCTTTTAAGCTTAATAAGATATTTACACCTTTGAAATTCGGCAAACTCTAGCGTGTTTCGCTATCAGTTCTCTTATTTTAAATTCTTAAAAATCTTTTAATTACATTTTTGTTAATTTATATATTATCAAAAAACATATTTTAAGTAACATTTCAATCTCTGTACCTCAAAAACCCTTTTTCTCCTGCTAAATATAATTTTATTCTACCCTCCCATTTGTAAGCCAGTGTAATCCCTCAGTAAAGTTCACACGACACACGAAGCCCACCCTCTTACCATGGTATGTGGGTTCCATTCCCAGTCCCACAACTGTTTCGGTTCTCGTGTGACTCCCGGGATTCTCTGTTCTCGCGACGAGCTGCTGAGAAGCAACAGCCCGTCTAACCAAGGCTGTGATAAGCCCGTGGATCGAATTGGATCGCACCCCTATATGGCTTATACTATATATGTAGTACTAGTATAGTAAGAGTATCTTTGGCCCGCACACCTGCAATCCGCCGGATGCGTTTCTGATTTCGGGGTGGTTTTCGACGCGTGCCGCGCTGTGAATGTGTGGGAAATGCAATTCGTTATTGTTTTCCCTGTTTGCTCACATTTTTGGGCTTCACAAAAGGGCTCTTTCATGGGAATATAGAAAAACAATGAACTTTGTTTCAATTAGAATGTAGTTTTAGCTGCAATTTGTGAAGAATTTTCATGTGGGAAAGGTGTGTTTTTAAGCGCAGGAGAGAGCAAGGGTTTCACGGTATAAAGTTTATTAAGAGATGAAAACTTTTAGAGTAACTCATCTCAATTATATTATGTCTTGAATTTACACAGCATGTGTTATCCCATAATAGTTTAATTTATGAACCATAAAAAGTCCTCTTAAGTGCAGCATAAATGGGAATTTATCGTACATTGCCGCAAAGCTTTAGCATTAGCTTCAAATTGACCTCTTTCCAAGATCCTCTCCATTTATTGATGAGGGGAACCCCGAGACAGATCGAAACAGATCGTGTGCTGTCCATGATTGAATCGTGCCACTAGGGCTGGGCTCTGGATATGGACCTGTATCCGCCTTAAGCTTGGGCTTTGGCTTTGGTTCTGGCCAAATGGCAATCATTTGGGGCGCAGTTTAAGCCTAAATGCTGAGCCTTTTTGCCCAGGCTAGGCATCTCGAATCGCGTTTATTTTTATGCCAGTACAGCTGCTGGCAAGCAAACAAACAAACGATATCATCATCATCTTAGCAAACGATAAAAAGAGATTTTTGTTGCTTGATTTTGTTGAACCAAAAAAGGCAACGGCAACTCCCATTAAATTCCCAAAAAGGTAAAAAGGCGCCGTGTTTGCTGCAGATTGTTGCCGTTGCTGTTGCTGTTGATGTTGCTGTTGTGCCTGTTGCAGATTGCAGATTGCTGGCGCCCACCAGGTTGAGGGAATCGCTGGCCACCGGCGCAGTCGTGGCTGCCCAGCCACGCCCCACTATACACGCCCACTGGGGGGCAGCATTTTTCTGGCATATTCACAGATTTGTCCATGCCGGATCCTCGCCTTCTATCGGGTCCTATTCGATCAGTGATGGCAGAGAGCCCTAGTTTAAGGTACTACGGGAACTTAAAATATATTAATACCCGTGGAAGAGTGCTTATAAAACCTTTGACTGATTTGTAAAACCTTAAGGAGGGTTCTATTATATTAATCATAAACAAATACTTCTAAAAAAACTCATTTTAAACTTTAATTACAAACCAATTTTATTTAAAAAAATTTATTGTATCCAAAATATAATTCTAAAAATAAAAGATTACAAATATATCATTAATATATCTACAAACTTTATTTATACTTGCTGTTAGCCTTAGCTCACTGTATTTATAGATAAATCTGATGAAGGACAGCCCAGCTGGCATCTCTGAATCGGAACCCCGGCCCAAGCTGCATCATCATTAAAGCAGCTGCATTTAATTTCAATGCCCATTTAGGACTCGGCCCCTCGAAGGGCGCTTTTTCCTCCCCGAGACAACGACTTGTGGGACTTGTGGGACTCACTCCCCTCCTCTTCCTCATCCTTTTTCAGCGGCAGCTGCCTTGCATTTCTTACAGCATTTTTGCCGCGACTAGTTTGCAACTGCAACTGGCGATTGCAACTGCCCATCGCCCAGCATCCCATCGCACCCAGCCTCCAGTATCCAGTCTCCTGCATGCAGCATGGGGCGAGCATGGAGCATCGGAACCCCACTCCTTCCCACAGTGGCTGTGTTGTATCAATTAAAGCTGCGCTTGATTTTTCACTTGCGTTGGGCGGACGACAGGTGCAAAGTGCTACAACAGCTCAGAGAACCAGCCCCACCAATCCAACGTCTTGAGGCGATTTGAATTTTTCCCTGCAGTTGTCTAGCTAAATGGTAATCATACACAGGAGGGGTCAAGAATTTAGTACTTTGATTGATGGTTTATTATGGAAAATATTATTTAAACAACAAAAAAGATTACAACTACGTCCAATATCTTTTGGTTCTCATGAATCAGTGGTAATATTTTATATTTAAAATTCTTTTAGATCCTATATTTGCCCGGAAGACCTAATATCTCCGCCTCATCTGTGGGATGTCAGTCTGTCAGGAGGGCAGCAGGCGCAATCTAAAGAGGTTCCAGCGCATCTTGTGAACTTAAAGGGCACAGGTGCAGAACCAGCAACAGCTGGATAAATCATTTAGAAACCTATTTTCAGATGATCACCGCAGTCCAGGCACAAACAAAATAGCTTGGTTTATTCTGTTAAACCAAAGGTTTATTTTAAAGGGAAATATTTTTAAGCCTTTTAAAATTTCAAATAAAAAAACCAATTCCAAATAAGAGAGTTATGGTAATAAGGTCTGATAATTCTTTAACATTTGTTTAATTTTAGTGAATTAAAACCAAGCTGAAGGGTTTAAAAAAGTAACTTAAACGGCAATTGTGTTATAAATTTCAGCCAAATCCTTTAAATTTCAAAGACAAAAAACTTTAAAAAATAAAAATAAAAACCGTAAAACTATTTGTATATAATAGTTTTTAATATTTTCCAAACGAATTAAAACTGTAAACATTTCCTATTTATTTTCGTGTTTTTTTAATTCAAACATTTATTTTATTGCTTTTGGGCATACACTTAAAATAATTCTGTAATACTAATTAATATTCATTTTTTATTGAAGGTAAATAACCAATCTTTAGAATATGTATTCAATATTAACACCTAGTATATATTTTAAATACAAAATCAAAGCAAATCTATCGACGTTGCCCGAAAGGCACTCCCCTCAGGAGGCTGTCTCGCAACTTTCCAGCGAGAGCATAGGCCTCCTGATTCGATTGCTTGAAGGCAAAGAGCTCCACTTGGCTGAGCATGTTCATAATGTTGTCCAGATTGATTGTACCATTAGAAGCCATCGCAGTGGCGGGAGCTGGTGCTACAGGTGGCTGAACTTGGGCATAACTTAAGGGCAGAAGTGGAGCCGCTGGAGCACCTGGTGGATACATTGATGTACCGACTGGTGCAGCGGGCAACGGCACTGAAGGTTGGTACTGATAGCTTGGTGGATAGTTGGTAATCATTGGTATAACTGGCGACGTCATAGGATTGGCAACCGGAGCCGGATTCACAGGGTTATTTGGTTGATGGTTGGAAGTACTGGTCACGGGACACATATGGCTGCCAGACGACGGATATCCGGAAGAGCTGGCCGAAGTAGGAAGGGAGGGGAGGTTTGCCTGGCAGCTGTTAGAGACATCTCGTGGATAGCTGCTGGAGGCGGAGGTGCTGGTAACTGACGCAGGAGCAATAAGTCTGTATTTAACGGTGACAATTGGTGGTGCAGGCGCGGCATTTACTAGAGGAGCTCTAGCTGGCGTGGGATTCACTGGGGGAAGTGGGACTGGGACTGGTGCAGGATTCCCCTGATAGTTTGGGGTACTTGATGGATAGCCGGGTCTAATAGAAATACTGAGCTGACAAGAGGAGGAGGTGGAGGGGGCTGCAACTGGTCCATACTGAGGATACTGGGATTGCAGGGCGGGTCTTTTGGGCGGCTGCTGTGAGCTCTGAGCCTCCGGCAACGTTCGCTTTTTAGCTGATCTTTCAGGCACTAAGGTTTCTGCGGATGGACTTTGGTTACTCAAATTATATTGAGATTCTTGTGGCGACTGCTCAAGCAACAGATCGGTGCGAACGCGAATAACATCCCTTTGATCAGGACCAAGGTCAGTGCGTATGCGTATCTGGGGAACGCGATTATCCTGCTCTAGTCTCTGATTTTTCGAGGAGTCTTCTGAAAGGGCTCCTTCTTTGGTCTGTTCTCCAGCTGCCTGCTTTGAGTTGTATCCTTTCTTGGGCTCATTTTCCTTGGCATTTGTACGTACTTCAGGTTCTGATTTGGATCCCAATTCATTTTCCTTAATTTTCTTTATGAGGTCGTAGTAGGCAGTGGGTTCTGTAACTATCTGGACTCTCTGCTGGGAATCACCAGAAGTTATCAGATTAATTCTAGTGGGGGCTAGATCCGCTTTGGTAACTGGGCCAGCTTCTCGGCTTGCTTCCCGGTTTACTTCTCGCAGGATCTTTGGATCCTTGTTTGTGTTCATGGCTTCACTTGTGGTTTCTCCGTTTACCTTGGGTTTTCTTTTGTTTGCATACGTTTTCAGGGACCGACGCAATGCATCCGACTCTCGCGGACCCACACACTTTTTTATCAGGTCCTGCGTGGTGCTTTCCTTCTTCTGGTTATTATTTCTGCCTTCGATATGATCCGCAAAGTCCCTTAGATTAACCTCGCCCAGATCGTCGTCGATGACTATGACAGAGGAATGCGAGAGAACGGTTTCGGTGTCAAGCGAATCGTCGCTCTCACCAATCCCATCCTTTTCTTCGACGTCACTGCACAGGTCAACCACGTTATCGCCATCCTCAGACGTCTGTTGCTCCACAGGCGGTTCTGATTGTAATTTTTTAGGCACTTTCACTGTTTTACGTAGGCGTCGCACCTTTTTATCCTTTTCATCGAGACGTGCCATCCAGGTAGCCACCGAGGACATCAGTGAATCAAAGTCCTTGGCAGGTAGGGTCTTCTGCAGCTCATCCCGACACTCGGGCTCAAGATAATGGCCATTTGGACCCTTGTTTACTTTCAGTCTGTTTTTGCCAAAGCGAAAGAGTTGTTGCCAGGCTCTAGAATGGTGAAATTATGGGAATCCAAGGAGAAAAGTGATATTGAGAGAGACTTACTCGGGATTGTTGCCAAGTTCACTGCACTTTTGCATCATTAAAAGTTTGGAGAAGCTTCTTTAGAGAGCAAACGAACTGCAAGCTGAAATTATGAATTGGAATTGAATTTTAAGGGGGAAGCTCTTTAACAATTACTTACAAGGTAACTAGGTGTGGCCAATGTGAAACTTTCCTTGACAGAGCTTGTAATTAGAACATGTAAAATCGCTTATAAGAACCCTCCAAGCGCTCCAGAAGACCTGTTTACATCAAGAAACCCAAAAGCATTTAAAAGGATTCAAGCGGCAAACAGGCTGCGTCTTGTCTTACAGGAAATGTTCAGCTAATTAATAATCCTCCACCGCGGCCAACCGTGACTGCTTACCGGCAGATGACACCTCAGCCGTGCACCTGTTAGGCGACGGCTGAATAAAGGAAAGTCTCTGTCATTTCTAGAAGAAAGGGTGGAACTCTTAACCCTAGACGGTCATGCTTCGTCGATTCGACGACGCAAAATCACAAAAGATCGAAAAATGGAAAAAATATCGTTTTTTATTTTTAGTTTTTAAGTATATTCTTAATATGAGAATGAATTATTATTTCTAATTTTGAACAGTTAAAATGATGAATTAAACGATGTAAAATTTTGTTTTACAATATTTGTTTGTTTTTTAACAATTATACTTATTTTAAAATTGGCGTCGTCGATTCGACGAAGCATAACCTTAACGTAGGAAAAATAAGCATGACCGTCT
>VNJY01007757.1:0-39367 GCA_008042715.1 Drosophila bocki
GGAAGGGTGGGCCAATGGCGCCTCATTAACAGCGGAGGTGGAAAAGCGGTAGGCCCGATCGCAGGTGTATAGGGCTTTGAGCCCGACAATAGCCCAAATGTAGGAGTATGTGTTTCTCACCGGTTAGAGTGTTTTGTTATTGGTTTGTCATAGCACGCAATCTGAGTGGGTATAGTAATCGAAGAGGCGTTGGGGGATTAGAGCAAAGATCCACACCATTTGCTGACGAGCCATAGCCGAGGAACATTCTTGCGTGCGCTCTAGTCCACCCGTAACATCCAGCCTTGTCATTGTTTATAGATGTTCGTTACAAAGTCTTTAAGAATGTCAGACCCGTTGACAAATTGCGGAGAGGCAGAAAGAAGGAAAAGCAAGGAGCGGAGGAAAGCCATTTAGCCAAGCGTGAAAACGGCCAAAAGGAGTCGCGCGACAAGGCATTGCACTTAGCTTGACCAACTGCTCCCTTCTACCAGGTCCCGTCGCAGCCATTTACTCCATTTCGCCAAGTGCAACTTTGCCTTTGACTGCACATTTTATTTGTGCCAATGATTTTCTAATTTAAGAGCGGGTGGCGGCGGCGGATGGGTTTTGGAAAAACAATTTCCCGCCCAGCATGAATTTCGCAAACCCAAGCGCCGCAAAATGTCTGCCGGCGACAAGAGATCGACTTTGGAGCAGCTGCAGGAGGTGCAATAGAAGAAATAACAAAAATAACATCGAAATTAATTGAAAAATCACATGGAGAGGACCAAGGGACATGCCAGCGAGTCAGTCAGTCAGTCAGTGAGCCAGACGGCTTGAGTTTAAGCCCGCCTCGTCACGATTTTTATGATGCCAATGCAGCCCGATGCCCCGCTGTCGTTGCCACATTTTTAATTTACTCCGCGCGGACAGGATGAAACCTCTCCCTGCCCTGTCCTACCCTGCTGGTCATCGCCTTTCTCTGTTTTCCGTTTTCCCGCTGGTTCAATAAACCCCATACAATTCGCTACCAACTGCTGTCCGGGGACTTCGAATGGAACTCGGACTCCAACTCGGACCCACTTCAAGTGTAGTTAATTTTGATTTGCCTGCCGATGCTGCAGCTGTAACCTTCCATCATTGTTGCCAACCCCGTCAACATGCAACGTTCCCCATTCGTGGCCATTTAGCGGAGTTTTCACGTTCGTTTTTTATGGGCGCAGAGTATGTGAACTTTCTGAAGTGCTTTAGAAAGTTGGGAGACATTCTATATAATACAGTGATGAACGAGTATTGTATAGGGGAGTTGTCACGCATTTTCTTTTTGGCTTGGAATTTTCCAGCTTCCATAGGAATGTCAAAGACTGTCAAGATTAACTTTAACATAGACAAGATTCCTTGAGCACTAATTGCTAATTTTTTTATATTAAATCCTTTTAGGATCCTTAAACCTCGATGTCACATTTCCATTAGGATCAGCTCATTCTAAGTTTACATTTTCATTTACCTTTTTTTTTTGCCCCGCCTGTCATTAAGTGTGGAATTAGTTTACTGTGCTAGGACGACGGCATCATGTGAGTCCCTTCGATCCGATTGCGCACAAGCATACAAACTCACGGGGCCCCCGGGAAGATATACAAACAGAGGCCTGCCTGCAACGGCTGCTGTGGCCCAGGACCCATTCGACTGGTGTCCTGCCGACAGTTGGCCAACATTTGCACAGTTTTGGGTCGCTTGGCTGGCTTCCGCTGGCACCGTCGCTGTTTCTGTTGCCGCTGCCTTGTTATTAACATGGCTTATTGCTGGCCATAATGGGCGCACCTCGTTCCCTGTCAACCTGTTCCCCTCGTGCTGCCTTGTCCTGGCCTGTCCGTGTGCTCGTGTGGGTAGTGTTTACTCCTGCGGTTGTTAGCCTGTGTGCTCGCTCCTTCGCTTGTGTTTTTGTTTGCCGAGCGGTCATGAATATACACACACATACACACCATATACACACCACACAGAAGCACATACACACACACACACGGAGTGTAGATGTTTGGCCAGCAGATTTCCCCAGCGATTTCCTTTGAAGCTGCTGTTCCGGCTGCTCCGGCTGTTCCTCGGAATTTTTTCGAGCTTCTCTCGCATATTCCCCCAAGTTCACTTTGTTAAGCGTCCTTCAGAGCATCCTAAACTTCTTGGTTAAACAGTTTTGCTGGCAACATATTTAAATTGGCCCGCTCGAATGCCATCCTCCCAAAGGATGCCCCAAATTGATGGCAATTTCAGTTCGTTTTAAGGACAATAAATGGAATTAAAAGCCATAATGAATTCGTTGAATTGACAATGGGAATTATGATTGATTTAAGCCCACCCATCGACTGCACTCATGTTCACTTTAATAGTTGTCAGCGCGCGACTCATAGCCGTCATCAATATGACAATGTACAACGTGGCGTATGCTTGACAACAATGAAAATGGCGATAAATGCAATTCGTGCTCGGCAACATTGTGCGCGGGTTATTCGCTGTTGCTCCCTCTTTTTCCGCGGGAAATGCATAATCGACATGCAATAAAAAACAGCACTGAAAGTAGCTACTTTAGGGGCGTCGAAAGTTTGAGTACCCTTTCAGTAGCACTTCTCTGTTGGTCGTCATTGCAAACTACATGAAGATTTTATGAAATTAACCCATGAGACATTTTCTAAGCTAATTTAATCCAAACATAAAATATTGCTATTACAAAAGAACAAAGCCTTGCTTTGTTTCTCTTCCAAATGAATAAAGAAGTAGTATTCTTGGTAATCTTTCAGTGGAAATATTGAATGACTTTTAATAATATATCTGATAAAACATCACATGTTTTTCTGGAAATCTATAAATCTTTATTCTTGTCTTACTAATTTCGGAACATATAAACCTCTTTAACTCATTCAAGTGAACCAAATAAACTTTTCAATAATTGAAAATCAAGACCGGGAAGTGCAAAAAAAAAAACAGTTTCCTGCGCTTTTCCATTGTCCCATTTCCGTTGCATACTTATGGGCACCTTCCGCTCTTGATTTCGCCCATACAATGTGTGTGCCACACACGTGTGCCCCCGGGTTAATTAAGCTCACCTTTTGGCAGCAATCCATTCTCGATGATGCGAGCCTCGAGCAGCAGACGCGGCAGGAGCAGGCAAAGGGCGATCAGGATGTGAACGAAGGCCGCAGTGGGTCCACCATGTGTCCACAGGGCACGCAGAGTGCCGCCCCGCGATTCCTCCTCGAGGCCATCCTGCGGCGAGAGGGTACAGCGCCTCTCCCTGGCACCGGTGGCCAGTTTGATGCCGTCGTTCGCCAAGTTGCCAACCTGTCGACGAACAGTTCACAGAATTTGAGATTATTAAAATGTAATATGCAGTTTGGATTCAGTGGGTCGGAACAGGGGATGGGGGAGATGGAGTGTGCGTGAGTGTGTGCCAAGTGTGTGTGTGTGCCAAAATAGTTCACATATGCAAATGATTTGCCATTTGGGCGGGATTAAGTTAGGAGGTCAGAGGACTTGGCAATGAATGCTTACACTAGTTTGCAGACAGTTGTTCAGAATTTGAATTTAAATTTGTCATGAGCTTATTCTTAATGAAATTTTGGTTAATAAATAAATAAAAAGTATAAATCAAACATTTTTCTATTTTAAATCCCACATTTTAATTCTTTTTGTTCATGATTATTCAGAAAAAGTTGTAAAGATAGATTATAATTCCATAAAATAATGTTTATATGGCTCCTAACTTTTCATTCTCCTTTAGGAAAATATTCTATACCAAAATTTGTAAACTAGTGTTATTGATTCAAGCTTGCTTTCGCTTCTGGCTCACGAACGGAAATTGAAAATTTCCCAAGATGCTCAACTCAACTTCCTGGCAAACGTACATACCATATGAAATTTAATATTCTGGAATATTAGGTGAACTAATTTAGTAAAGGACAGAACTTCTGGCAAAAAAATGAACATAAAAATGTTCATTATATAGCAGCTTCATTAAATTTAATAATCACCATTCATCAAATGAGGCATTTGCATTCCCAAGTTGTAAAAAATCTAAAATATATATCCAACAAAGGCTTAACTATAATTAATATCTTAGCAAAAAAACATGAAATTGAAAACATTTATTGAGTTTAATTAATGGAACAGCCCATAGATTTTTAAATTAAAAAAGGATATGAATCAAATAAATTAGTACGTACAAAATGATAATTGATAATTTAAAAGGTAAAAAGCTATTCATACTTCCGTAATTAGCTCAACTAACAAATACCTATTAAAAATTCAATATACAGCTGAATAGATTGACCATTGCATTTCCAAAGATAAAACTTGATATGTATGTCCTTGGTCGAAATTCACGTATAACTTAATACTAATCAAAATCATACTGTCCCATAATTTATGCATATTAGCAGCCGCACAATTCGAATTCTCCGGGTTCAATCAGTATATTTGCTGCATAAATTATCCAGTTGTTTCGTTTGGCAAAAACACTTCATAATTGCCGGCAACAGGCGACTGGCCACAGGGACTGTCAGAGCAATATCCTTGCCAACCACTGAGGTTGACCGCACACCAGGACACCGACAGAGTGACAGACAATTTAGTGTTCTCCTCCCTAGGGCCTTGAGGCAATTAATATACAAAAAATATACATATGCACATACAAAATTCACACAAAACAAAAATGCGACGAAACTTCAATTGAACATGTGTAGAGTGAAAACCTAAATTGCAAAAAAAAATACGCACAAAAAGTGTTTTTGTATGTTGCCTGTTTTAATGCATTTTTTATGGGCTCGCAAGCGATTTGAGCGGCGTGAGAAAAACCAAAGCATTGCGCATACGACGCGTTGGCGCATAAACAACAGCAACTAAATAAAGGAAACGTTGCACGTGACAAATGGCAAAATGAAATATTTATATACGCGCACACATGCAATATACATGCATCTATTATTTCCCATATATATATATCCATACAGATATATATGCTCACGCTCGTTCGCCATTTATTTAGCGCGGGTGGAAAAAAAAGAGCATAAAAATCACGTGCACGTTATATAAATAAATGCGAGCTGTCGGGCTTTTAAATTAAAAACAAGCAGACATCAGCATGATGAAGGAGCTTCGGCTCGAGGTGGATCTCCAACTCCATCTGCATCTGGAGCTGAAGCTGGAGCTGGAACTGAAGCCAGGCCAGGACCGGGACCGGAAAATGGAACTCGACTCGACTCGTTCACTTTGTTTTTCTGCGCTCCGGTTTCGGTTTTGTTTGGTTCGTCTGGTTTGGTTTTGGTTTCGCCTCGTTTCGTTCCGTTTCGAGCAGCAACAATGATTGCAATTTGCAAAAAGCGAAAATGCATTTGAAGTGCACACAGCCGGAGGGGGATGAGTGCCAGGATGATAATGCATTTAAATGTGCCAACATTTCGCGGCTGCTTCACCGCCGTCGAATCAACTCAAATTCTTGTCGGAATGTGGTGCAGCCGTTCATTAACGTTTACGGTTTACAAAATCCTGGCAGCTGATTGTTCTATTATAAGAAATTTTAGCCTGGTAAATATATATATACAAAAGTGTAGATCTACATGGATGCAAGCTAGGGATTTATCGAAATGATAAGTCCGATTAGATATATCGATAAAAAAATGACGGTTTGCGTGAATGTTAGATGTGAATATATTTTTTATCTTTTCAAAATAGCTTAATCAATATTACATCGGAAAAGTCGCAGTTGGATTTATTGAAATTTGAAATATCGAAATATATCGAATTTTTGGTCAAAATTTTATCGCTGAAATGGTGTATTGTTTTTTATAGCAAAATATGCAACATAATTCGATTGAAATGGATCCGATATCTAATAGAAACTTATAGCAAATATATAGCAATGTTAAAAAATCAATTTTAGTATCGATACATTGTCCGATAAATAAACAGGAAGAAAGAGTGAGGTGATTCGATTTTGTCTCTTTCCGTATGAGCAAACTTATCTAAGAGATTATATTTTTAAGGACCAATATTTCCTATTTTTGTCAGTATGTTACATAAAAGCTATTAAGAATATACCAAAACTAAACGTTTAGGACCAACAAATGCTTTTTGCTATATGCAATGAAACTAAGATAATTCATAATAGACTTCTCAGTGAGGATCATAAACTTTTGGCATCCAGTACCAAATCAACCAACTCGTTTCCGGCTTTTGAAAGTTTTTCACTCGAAACAGCCCACCTCAGATGGGAGGAGGTGTTGGTCAACCATTTCGTTAGTTGTTCTCTCCCAACATATATGGGATTGGGGTGCAGTCCTGCTATGCCACCCCGTCGTTTCATTCGTTTAATTTCGAATGCTGTGCAAATATGAAAGTCGCAAAGTTTTCGCATCTCGTTGTTATGGCGGTGACAGTTTGCAGCTCCGTTGTTGCCTGCTCTTTTGCCGACTTTACTCGACTTTCCCCCAGCTGGTGACTCGGCTAACCACCGCTTTTCCCACTTTCCAATTGCCCCAAAGCCTTATCGGGCGGACGGCACATACTCCCTCCCGCTCGTAGGAGAGTGGTCGTAATTGTGACTGGTCTGGTGGTCTGCTGGCGAGAAACTAAGCAAAAACTATGAACTTCTGTTATGTTCCTGTTCCTAGTCCCTGTCCCTGTCCCTGTCCTGATTTCGGGACTCCGGGTCTCTGGCCAGGCTCCGATAGCCACGCCTCAATGGTCAATGTTGGGATTTTAGTTTGCAACCAATTTCTGTTCGTTGTCCTTGCTGTTGCCTTTTATTAAACGTTCGGCGACGTGTGATGGACCGCAATCCCCCCGCTATCTGTCTGTAGCCGGTGCAGCCAATTTGTCAGTTTTGCGGATAAAGCTCATTTTTACAGCGGTGAAAAATATTTAAGAAGAAGAGCTACAAATTTCAAATAAAATTACAAAGAATATTACCTTAATTTCATTCAAAACATCCTGTGTGTACGTTCCTATGACCCAAAATTAGTTTAACTACTTTTTCACATACTAATAAATATTATTTTTAATAAAACAAGTTCAAAAATAATATATTCAAAATCAAATACTATTCAAGGGAAGAACGATCTGCGTTCTCATAATATTGTGATTGTTCCCTATTTATTATTTTCCCCAACCAGTTACTTTTATATTTTTCAATATCTAGTGTCAGCACTGATTGTTTACCCCCTTTGTGACTCTGCTCGTTGGCGGTTTTCGGTAGTTTTTCCCCCATTTCCCCGCGCTTTCCCTCGCTTTTCCTGGCTTTTCATCGCCCTCTGTCTGGCCGCTGACTGATAGGCAGCTTTTTCGAGCATTTTTTGGTCGCTTTTGATGATGCTGTTGGTGTTGTTGATGCTGCTGCCGCTTTTGTGGCTGTCTGGCGGCGGTAAAAAGGGAATATTTGCATACAATTTGTATACTCTTTTGTAGTGGAGAAAAAGTCATGGCAGAGATTTTTGTGATGGGCCTATGAATATTAATTCAGAAATCAATCGGCAATTGGGGGTTAAAAACTCTTGTGTTTCAATAGAAAATAAAATAATAACAAATACTATACTAATGGAAAAATACACTTTATGAGATGTGAAGCCATTTAACCTAATGCCCAAACATTCTTCAGAAAAATATTCTTAATTTAATATAAATTAATAAATAAAGTCTTAAAATTTTTAAACAAATACCACAGCTAATTTAAAATTCAATTAAATCCAATATTAACAAGCAATATATCCCTTCACCAGACCACAATACTCTTACTTTAAAAGGAGTATAATCAACTGTTCTGGGGCTGGAGCAGACACTTAATGGAATTATGCTTTCGATGACAGGGAGACAGGGGGAAAAGGAGTTCCCGTGATAGGATCTATGGTCTGCCTGCTGTCACTTCGAATGGCCCCGGTCCATTGCGGGTCTGTGAGTATATACAGGAGCCACTCCGGCCCCAATCTCCCACACCAGATGCCTGCAGCTTCCTTCCATTTCGCTTGTTTTAAAAACAAGCCAATTATTTGTGAAAACTTTCAGATGGAGCGGGTACTGGACGGAACACAACATACGAGGATATGGGGGCGAGGATCTGGAATGACAGCCACTACAGCACTCACATCACAGACCAAGCCAAAAGCGGCAGAGAAACCAGAAAAAAAAAACTACGGAGAAAGCCCACAAAATATTTTCTTTTTGGTTTATAATGTACAAATATAAATGGAGTTATTTATATTAAATAAGAGCAAATAACTTAATACATATTTATGTTTAATGGCATAATTTTTAAGTAGTTTATGCTTTTTTCAGTTTTTTTTTTTAAATAATTTTACTGTTGTTTATCATAAATGTATATTTTTGTAACATTTTTTGGTTAAATTATTTGTTTAATCTTAAAGAGATTTTTATTTTTATGATAACTTTAAGACCTTCGAAGATATGAATCTTTTAAATCTTCATATCAATACCAACTCTTAATTACTTGACCATTTTTAAGTTTTACAAATTTATTTTGCAGTGCATTCTGTCTCCCCACACCTCTCTTCCCGCCTGTCTTTCATTTTAAGTGGCTTTTAGCAGTCGAAGGAAGGGGAAAGGAGTAAAAGGTGGTGGAGTAAATGCCGTTTGTCGGTGATTGTATTTTTCTATCGAGCTCTCTGCCAACATCGTCGTCTGCCATACACTTTATAGATAGATGATAACTATAAAACACTACCAAACTGCATATATGTTCGCTGAGAAAGGGGTACCAGAGGTGCTTGGCTAGACCAGGGGGAAATACGACGGAGGAAAGCCATAATTGCATTTATTATGCTGATAAAAACAGAGACACTGGGGGAGCTGGCACAGGGAGCGGGCATCACACACACACACAGGACACACAATTGGAGGACTCTCGCCACGAGTGTGTCTGGGTGTCGTCAGCCATTTTGCGGCTGCACTGAAAAGGACCCGCAACGTATGCTGCTCTGGTCCTGATCCTGCTTCTGTTTGTGCTCCTCTGCTGCTGTTTTTGTTTGCAAATAAATTTAATAACGAGAATAATGCCACTAAAAATAATTCACACAAACACAAAGGCAGCTGGGAGCCCAGGACGACAACACAAAAAATTTAATTATTGAGTGCAACCGAGCACATACACAAAATACCCAAACACACACACACACACCCCGGACGACAGAGGACGGACACTCCCATGCACAGTTAATTATTGCAGGAGCATGATCCCGGTTAAAAACCCATTGGAACAATATAACCACAGCAACAACCACTCACCTTAAACACTGCCGATGTGAAAAAGACCGGCAGCAGGATAAAGACCACTCCGGAGAGAACTATCTGCAGATTTAGCTCGGCCACGGGCTCTATTTTCCAGGGAATCAGTGAGCAGCCTATAAAAATAGCAAAATTTACAGAATATATTTTAGTTTTCAGTAGTCAAAAATGCTTTAAAAAATATTACAAAACTATTCTGATCACAGTTGATACCTTCTTCGCTCTAATTTCTCTTCTTTAAGATCAGTAAAAATCGTATGAAATCTGTTGCTTGAACTTACCCAGGAACCGGTAGGCTCCATGCATGGCCAAATAGCCCTGGAACAAGGTGAGCAACACCCCATACCAGATGGACCAGAGCGAGTTGAGGTGCAGATAGCTGCCAGAGTCATGGCCAGGATGCTGCAGGCTGGTGTAGCGGCTCTGGTGGCGCTTCGACTTGATGTACTTG
This sequence comes from Drosophila bocki, assembly GCA_008042715.1. NCBI lineage: Eukaryota > Metazoa > Arthropoda > Insecta > Diptera > Drosophilidae > Drosophila > Drosophila bocki. The sequence continues at coordinate 9,695 of VNJY01007757.1, forward strand.
GCCTGGAGCTGCTGCTGCTGTTGCGTAAGACTGCTGCTGGCCGTGGTGGCGTTCGTGAGCACTGAGTTGCACAGGCTGGAGTTGAGACTACCGCCACCGCCGCCGCCTCCTCCAGAGGCTCCTGGACCGGATCCATGATGCTTGCCCCCCATCTTCGCTGGGGGATTCACGCTTTGTTCGTCGTCGCTCGCTTCGGTGGCTTCTTTGCAATCTATTGAGGTCTTTGCTCGGCGGCGCGACAGCGAATAATGTTGACAATCAATTTCCGTCTATCTCCGCTCACTATTTGTATTGATTCTGTATTGATTCTGAACACTGATTTTCTATTTACTCAAGTGCTGTCGATGGTGATGATGACGATGCTGCTGATACTGCTGCTCATTGTTTTGGCCATTTCCCATTCGAGTGGCTGTTGGCTTGGATAATATTTGTTCACTGATGTGGCTCATTATAGCGTCCGACGATTCTATTTGCCGGCGCATATTTGGGGAAATTTCTGCCGTTTTCCCCAGCCTTGATTGACACTGATTCGCTGTGACTGCAATGACAGAGAGAAATGAATGTGAGAATTAGTTGTGGTCGTCATAAACCGTACGGATATGTATGTATGTATTTATGCAAATATAAGTTTATTGAATGTCCTAAAAAGCATAGAAGCGTTGAAATAATATTCCCTATTAAAATAATTAATATGGCCATAAATAATATGAATTTTATGCGGATCATTTAAACAGATTTAATGACTAAACGAACAATTAATTAATAGTTTTACAGTTGCAAGGATTAGAAATTGAACCTCCTTAGCAAGAAAAATTTAATTCTGTTAGTTGTTCATTTTATAGTAATAATCAAATAGTATAATCATTAACTATAGTTTCTTTTATTTAATATATCAAAAATGAATTGTAGTATAACATTTCCTACATATAACTTTCAATTAGGGACAACAATTATTTTATTTTATTGTCAAACAAACATATTAATACTACGAATTAAAACCCGCAGCCATTTTATTACGATTACACTTTTTTAATTAAGCATTCGATTATGTAATTAGGCAGACAATTATCAATCTGCAAAGCGCTTTAAAAATTCATCGGGATTTAAAAACCCACTTAAAGCGTAAATAAATTATGGGTACGGCAGCCGGCAAATCCGAGCCGTATTTTAATTAGTCACCTACGGGGACGATGCAGGATCTTGGCCGATAGCCAAATTGACGCGTTCAAATTGGCAACAATTTAAATAAGATTACCATTTTCCCCAAATGGGGGATGAGGGACGCGAAACGGGCCTATAAATCAATCCGATGGGAGGCTGAAGAAGGAGTTTCGCCCCGTGCGGTGTCTATAAACCAATTTTGGCACATGGGACTTGCAGTTGTTGCAGTTGTTGCTCCTGCTGATGGGTGTTGCTGCTGCCCCTGCTGGGTGTTTCTGGCTCTGTTGGCTGTCGCATAATTAAGGCAACGCTCGCTGCCAGACAGACAGACACAAAATGCGACGGGAGAACCAGATCCTCCGGGGAGAAGCCTCCTTTGTCTGGGGCCTTGTTTAATGCGTCGCGCCTCGTATTCTGCCACATCGGAAGCAACATAATTATAGGCCAAAACAACACTGTCGAAAAGAATTGGTTACACCAGTGTGGAAAAAACTGAATGGTACTTAAAGTGTGTCTAAAAACACACAAAGCTTAACAATGCTTGCTAAACAGAGATTATTGCAAACGAATTAGAGACTTAACTGATTAACCACAACAGCGAATTATTCATTATTTCAATATTCACTATTCCAGAAGCTATTTTCTTTCAGTGCACTTACAATGTGTAAGGCAGGTAAAACTATTTGCAGCTCTGCGTGTCGGTGTTGCATCTAACATGTGTAAAACCGTTAACATTTATGCCGCTTCTGGTTCAGCCTTTCAGTGAAATGTTGCGTTTTGTTCAACACAACCGCGAGTTGGCCAAAGGGAATACATACGGGAAATGGAAAATGGAAAACGCAGTTCCTTGGCCTTCCCCAGGCCCTTGTGGGCTATGCAAAAATAATAAAATGTTTGCAATTTGTTCGCGTTCTCGCTGTTTGTAATTACGCGTGTTGCAGCAACACGCGGTTAACAAATGGGCGGTCTATGTGTTTTTATTCTCGTTCTTCTCGCTGCCCAGTAATTGACACGATTTAATTGATAATGGTTGTGTCCAGCGAAATGTCAATGGCCAAGGGACAGGAAATCGCCGTGGGAGTCGGAATAAAGTCACTTGAACAACTGCTCCTAGCAGTCGGAAAATATTAATACAAATTATACAAAATTTTGAAGACCATTTAATTATATTTATAAAAAAATTGTATCGATATTTTTAATAAAATGTGTCTTTATAATTATTTACTGTTTTTGGAATTGTGATAGCGTATTCACTATCTTAAAAACTCTCAAATTCTCTATAGATCTCCCAAGGACTTGAAGATTTTTTAACTGGAATTTTAGTAAACAAAAAACATTCCAAAATAAGCAGATATTTTACGATTTTCCAGTTAACAATAAATTTAAACAAAAAAAAAACTTGTATTATTAAGGTATACGTATAATAAGTAACTAAAGAAATCTAGTTGGTATAATAAACTATAAGGTATTCAATTCTCAATTAAAAGATAAACTTTATACACTCTACTTCCAATCTGCATCAGAATTTACACAAAAACAACACCAACAAGCAGCTATTCAAACAGTGTCAGTTAAGATCCTGTAAGTCCTGTTCCGTTTGCTCTTGCCAGTTTCTCGTGTTGATATTAATTCTATGTTAATTACAATCTCCGCCAGCTCAGTACCGACTTTGTACCGAGTTCTGTTTCATGTTTGTTGTCTGCGGAGGAGTCCAGATCCGGGGGCCATGTGGCTCCCTCTCCTGGAAGGGTGGCTAATGTGCTCCCAAGGCAACCAGCCACTGCCACTCCTTGAACTTCCTTCCTTCCTCGCCTCCTTCCTGTCCTGTGACATACTCAACATCAGATTAGCCAGCCGCAAAAGTCATAAATGCAGATGTTTACATTTCTTTTCCCGCTTCAGCTCGGTGCCTTCATCTCCTCCGGTGGCTTCCTTTGGGGCATTTGCTTTGTCTTAAGCCAGTGCAGTGGCCACGGGGGAGGGTTCCAGGTGGTTTTTGGGGTGGTTTTCGACAGCCAGTGGGGTAGATAGACAGGAGAAGAAGAACTTTGCCCCCGTCCTTGGGGCAATTTGTCGCGTTCGCACGACTCTTACGCAGATGAAACTGCCACTTTATTGCCATCATGAGGTGTGTAGGTACACGGAAAAAAAAATTACTTCTACAACTTAAATTTAATGGGAAGAATGCCATTGACTATAAACTAACTACTTTTCGGTTTTATAGATATTTTAAAGTTTTACAAAGTTTAAGCTAAGTTTCTCTATTTGAAGACTTTTACCAAAAATAATCTTTAATTAATTTCAAACATTTCATATTTCATTTTATTTTGCACAGTGCTCTTGTGTTTACTGGCATTTCCTTTGTGAGTCGTGGCGTAAAATTAAAATGTTTTGCTGTGGAAGCAGAAAAAGATAGCACAGCTCCGTCTCGTATTTGCTACTTCTCCCTCCTGATGTTAATGCAAATTAAAAACTTCACTCAACTGCATTTATTTGGTTAGCACAGTTCTAAGTACGTCTTGCAACTTTCACATACTCCACCTCTCCGTGGGTGAGTCATTCATTCGGTTTTTCTTATTTTCCCCCTCGAAGGGCGCAGACTCCACTTCACTTCACCCTCCAGCCACAGAGGGGAAAATATACAACAAAATATGCTAAATGGCTCTTGGCACCCCAGTCCACGAATTCCAGGCTCACACATTGCTTCTGGCATACTCAAGTGGCCCACTCCGGCTAATTTATATGGCCAAGCAGCTTCTTTCGGCCTCCTTCCTTGCCCATTTTCTTTTCTGCTTCATTTGTTTCTCTTCACGCAACCCTTCTCCCACCACCCACAACTGCCACATTTTATTTTTGATGGTCGAGCGGACAATGTTGAAGAGCTGGACAAAGAATAACAGTGGCAATTTTCCCCTGCTGCGTATATATTTATTTATTTAAGCTGCCATTGAGATGGCTTTTCTGCTATTTCGCCATTTTGCATAAATGAAAATGTTGCATTTTCTTTGCCGCATCATTTACTTTCGTTTTACTTATTCCTTTCAAAATCAAACACAATGCAAACTCTCATTCGCCTGCTGCATCTTGGCAGTTGGTTTTGTTACTGAAAGCGTGACCAAAGTGATGGCACTCGGAGAAAAATATATACAAATTTGTTAACAATTTTAATTAAATTTCAAGATATATTATTAGTGCGGGCGTACTCTGAAAATTTGAGTACAATCGGATGATAATCATTGGAGTTATAAAACAATTAGGGAAAATTGCAACCCTGTCTCAGCATCTCGCTCGCACTTACAGCTAATTAACCGAGTTTCAAACCGTGGTGTTGAACTTGGGAACAAAAATATTTAATTTATTGCTTTAGTTCTACAGAATCTTTATTTGTAAAATCTATTGAGAAGCTGTATAAAGACTAAGCTGAAAATAAAGATGAAAACTCTACAATTATCCCCACTTGTTAATGTTACTTCATTACCCCTTCTGTTCCTGTTTATCTTTAATTTTTAATCTAATTTTTTGTAAGTGCATTAGCTTTCCTGCATTCCTTAAATTTCTATATGCCCCGTCGGAACATCGTGACTCACTTGTTAAATATGTTTTCAGCAAGAGTTGCCAACAAACATGAAGGAAGTAGAAGAAAAAAGAGGAGAAGAATTTATTTTCTGCATTGGCTGGCAAAAGTTTTTGGCTCGACTTGCAGAAGAAGAGATGGGGGTTGCACGTGGCATGTTTTGAATTGGATTTACACATGTGCCGAGTTAATACGTGACCCCCAACCCCTCCCCTTTCTCACAGCGTACGGTGACATTTTTTTCAATTTCAACTTTCCAGCAGGCACAGTACGTGCGAAAGCTGAAAATGGTTTGCCTACTTTTTCGGGATCAACTGAAATAGGTAGAAACAGCCAAAAATGTGGCAATTAATTTTGATTTATTGTAGCAACCGTGTGGGACCTTAACCAAAATTATGAAAACTAGGCAAAACATAACTCAAAACGCTTTACTAAAATCAATTTCTTTTTTTTCGGATGGTTACAGCACCACATTTAGGTCAGTACAAACTCATAAATAGCCAGGGAAACCCGAAATTACAAGCGAATAAACAAAAGTCAAACAATAAGCAAGCCACTAGAGAGTGGCAAAATTTATGACTGCAATTAAATGGCTACCAGCGGCCAAATAAAATTAAAATAAAACATAATAAACTATATAAATTAGAATGAAAATCGCATAAAATGGCACCAAATGAAAGCGGGGCGCATTGTCTGCATGTAAATTATCGCATCGAGAGGCGTGTTAACCAACACTGGCATCGTGCCACCCCCCCTTAAACCAATACCCCGAAAACCACCCGAGGCCAGGGCAACAACAAATGAGCCACATGCCACCACTTGCAGACGGGCTAAGCCAAATATCGCGTTGAAATGTTACCAATTTTGAGAGCGCTTAAATTGCGTTACACGGGGCGCAGACAGGGAAGGGGGATGAGGACTGAGAAGGAACAGGAGGAGTAGGAGAAGGGCCTGCGTAAAAGCAACCCCCCATGGACATTCTGTCGCTTGCATTCCCAGAGAGCACTTGGCCCCCAGGTTCCGGGTTCTGGGTTCTGGGTCGTAAAAATGCCGGCGAATTTATCGCATTCGAATGGATTTTCCGAAGGGTGGAACTTAACAGAGGGGTGGTGGTGTTGTTATTGTGCAATGGTTGTAGTCAGCGCTTTGTTGTTGCTTTTGTTGTGCACATTGCATGAGTGAGTTTGGCAGGTTCAAAAAATATTCAAACCAAAAACTTTTGCCGCTTAAGAAAATCGATGGATCCCCCCAATAGCAACAACATCCCCTTGACGTTGAGCCACCCACCTCATATAGACACACACACACATACACACACAGGTGGGTGCAGGACACGCCACATTAAGCGGCATTTTGTTTTGACATTTCCGCAGAGCCGACGAACATTTTCCTTCGGGTTTGCCTACTTTCCACCGAAAGCAAACCAAAACAAGAAAAGGAAAAAATTATAGTGGAAAGAGAGGAAGAGAAAGGAGGACGAAAAAAAGGTTAAAGGGAAATTGGAACTGCGCACTTGGCCAAAGAAAGTAAGAACAACATGAAAGCTCCTTTCTTCAAATGTTGCTCAAAAAGTAGTCGAAAGGCGCAGCGGAAAATGTACCCTTTTAACAGGGGCCATCTAAGGCCAGTCAAGGAGTTTTCCTTAGACTATTGGAAAGAATATTCTTGAAAAGGAATAGGGCCACAAAAGATATATTCTAAAATGGTTGTCACAAAAAAAATCGATTCAAAGCCTTGATATAAATATGTTTGAGAAATACTTTGGATGACTGATAGACTTAATCTAATATGTAGCTTAAATTATATTTTTATTTTAGTAATAGTTTGTACCAGAAAGGGTTGAATCTCTATAGCTTAACTTTGCATCTAGTTAAAAATAAACTAATTACATTTTTTAATTTATTGAAAGTTTACATTTTATAATTTAAAAGTTTCACTAATCAATACCGATAATGTTAGCAAAATTAGATCACCTTTTCATCTAAAAATTTATTCAGAATTCTTATATAATTTACTTTTTCGTCAAATATTTAAATACAAAAGAGCAAATCCTTATTAGTTTAATACGATTAATTGGAATAGATTTTCATAAACAATGAAATAAAAATAAAATAAACTCGATATGTTTAACATGTGTAATCAAACATCGGACTGATTACAGTTCGCATGAGTGCTTTTTCGCAAATAAATTAAATTCTCCGCTATCAACAATGCCGATGTTCCGTTTGTTTATTTTCTTGTTAATATTTTTAGCTCTCGGCTATTTATTTTCCCTTTTTTGCTTTCCCCTGCCAACTCAGAATCAATTCCTTTCAACTTCTACAGCAGCTAAAATTGGTTTTTTAATTAAGCCAAACTAGGATGCCAAGAACAACAATATTTCACAATGCCCTGGCAGCAGCAGAGACCCTTCTCTCGGTCGCCGTTTATTGTAAACTCGTTCAGTAGTGATATCCCATCAGCTAACCGACCAACTGACCAACTGGCTATGAGTCGCCGAGCTGATGTGAGTGGCGAACAAACAGAAGGGAAAACAAAAGCGCGGAAAAATAGAAAAACTCAGCCTCCGGCACAGCTAAAAAGGGAGTGAGGCAGAGAGAGCGAGGATGCCTGGCTATCCATGGCTCATAATGATTGCATTCCAATTCAAAATCAACTTTGGCATGTTGTTTGCCATCGTTATATTGACGGCCCTTCGATGGGCACAAAAACCGCAGCTCAACGGGGCGTATGAGCAATATTGAATCATAAACACATTTCGGCACATTAAATCCATACAAGCACACACACAACATACAGCAACTAACCCATGGACACACGACAAAATAATATGACTTGGACAGGGTTTAATTGATTTTATATTGTGTGGGGAAATCGGAAAATCTGTTACAAGCATTTTCACTAAAGCCATCAATAAGCCATTGAATAAATTATCAACACAACCAATGCCGTACGTTTCTGCACATTTTAGCAATAAATTGAAGCAATTTCAAGTATGCAGGGGGGGTAAACCGCACAAAAACAATTGAAAATGCTGGGATTTATATGACAAGTTCAATTATTTGCCGGAGGAGAGTGCAAAGCGGCAACAGGGCTATCATCAATCAGGAAATTTGAGCCAAAAGTATTTGGCCCGCAGGCCCAGGCCCAGACCACAGCAAAGCGAGAAGTAGAGACAAAACAAGCTAAAGGCCAAAACCGCAGGGCAATGAAGGATCAACCAGCCAAGTGACAGGACAAACTGGAGCTACCCGACCTGACCCACCACCACCACCACCACCACCACTGGCTATTAAAAATTGCACATGCCAGTAAAATTGAGACGCCAGCCCAAGTCGAGAGCAGAGGGTTTCAATTTCACTTAATAACAAAACCGCAAGAGCCAACGGTCCGACGATTCAACGGTTCAACGGACAGACCAGCGCCAGAGAAAAATCATCGACAAAACACAGGGGCAGAAATAAGTAAGGAGCTGCGAAAGATGAGAAATGGCCAGTGGTCACATTTGAGAGAGCAGCAAAGTTGTTGCCGAAGCTGGAAATACAAAGCGGAAAATGCAACCACAGCTGCTGGCAGCTGGCTTTCCTGCACCACCTCTGTTTGTCTCCTTCTCCCGGGCAACCGAGCTTCCCTTCTCCTTTTAGCAAGTATTTCACTGGAAAAATGGCATTGTTTAAGCTAGTCTCCGAAATCATAATCAATTTATTTTGATGAGCCAAAGAAATAAGCACAATTTTTTGACTTATTGCCACAGGTTTTATTTCCTTTGACAAGTGTCAAAGAATGCTCGTCAGAAGATTGAATTTCAAGCTGATACACAAAGTAAAAATTATTATATAAAATCTGTTATAAGATGGAAGCGAAGTCCTAAATTCACTGAATAAATTAAAAATCAGTATTCCTGTCGAAAATTATACATAACAAATTATTATTTAATGTAATCGCTTTAATCGTTGAAAATTTGAATTATTTTTAACATATTTGTAAGTCTGTTATAGCATTAAAAAAATCAGATAATTATCTATAAGCAAATTCACAAAAGCAATAATTAAATATTTTTAAAGATACACATAATTGTACGACATAGCTGTAAAGTCTTATGCTTCCCTTTTAGGTCAAAAGTATAGATCTTCTTGGCAACAGAGGTATTCGTTTTTCCGCAGTGTTCTAAAAGAAAAGCGTGAGTCAAGTCAGCAAATCAAATGGCATGCAGATGCAGATGCCAAGTGCGTTCGTTCGGGTTTGCAAAGAGGATTGGACGGGGAAGAGCCCAAAGGAAGGGAGGGTTTGTTCAGCTGGCTGCCACATGAATGCCGATAGTTGTCAGAGATTATGACACGAGAATGCCACAAGCAGGAGAGATTCACCAGGGGATGGGAGGATGAGGGGAAAGCCAGGAGCGATGGGAAAAAACTTTCAAGCAATGAACACATTTGCGCATATTTGCATAAAACTCGCTGCCTGCAAGGACGAAAAGGCAGCGTAGGGCTTTGGCAAGGAAATGCCAGAGCAACTCAAACATGGACATTAAAAATGGGCTCACTCTGACATCACGAAGCCTTGATGCACTCTCCGAAAGGGAAATGGGAAAGTGTGCAAACGGAAATTGCTAATCGGAAATTCCACCAAACTGACATTACCTAATCTTATTGAATTCGCGGTGTCACTAGATAAAGTACTGATGCTGAAACTTTGAAAATATATAATGTAAAAATGTTTATATTTAACACATTTAAAGCAGCTCTGTAAATTTATATTTTATTTAGTTTTAATTGATCCATCTAGCTCCTAAGAATCAATACTGCCGTACCACAGTAAATATTTTGCCATAAAACTTGATCAAGTTGGGTGAAATGCATAAAGAGGCGGGACCCAGGATGAAAGAACAGGGATGCAAAGGAGTGGGCGGGTGACTTGGTACTTATTGGGAATTGTGGAAGTTCATGCCTGAAGAAAACTCATAAAAACTGCTGACAACAACAAACAAAATTACAAAAATGTATTCCCAGAATGCTTTAAGCGCTTAGCCTGTGTGAGTGGTGAGTGGAGCGAGTGAGCGTGTCCTTTGCCAGCATCTTTATCTCCACGCAAACACATACTCACACACACCCGGTTTGATAGAGGAAGTCTATAAGCTACGATTATTAAAAATGGAAAATATTTTTGTACCCAGCAAAGGACTTTTGCCAAGGAAAAAGGATGGAAAAGAGACCACCATTTCATACCCCAGTTCGATTGCACTTTATGCATATGAATGAAGTTGTTTGGCCATAACAAAGATAAGAGCGATAGGCCAAGATAAGATGAGATGAGAAAACCAAGGAAAAATCTTGAACAATTTGCATTGAAATCGAGTAATGGATGAGAAGAAAAGGAAACCAACCCCGGTGCAGAGCACAATTAAGTTATAAAAGCAGGCGGAGGAGGTATGACCAGGTACGGCGCCTAGTTGCAGCTTAAGTTGCTGACTTAGTTAGTGGCTGGGAAAATAAAACTTTTGCCGGCGAGCGTAAAAAAGCGTGCATAACCAAAGTTGGCTAAATTGTGGATAAAAATGCATTATTCATTTAACGCCCTTTTCGCTCTCTTTCCTTTCTTACACCGAAAAGAATATTTGTAAGGAAATATTCTGGACATATAAGATTTCCTTTCGGATAATGAGTATCATGGGTAAGTTGTTGTTGTTTCATTTTATTATAATTCCTTTGGTTAACATTTTTTATTTACATTAAACTGCAGTTATTATAGATTAAAGATAAATAATTTTTTTGTATTAGGGATAACATAATTTACTAATTTCAAAGAAAATCCTTTTGGATAACTTTGATAGGGAAAAGTTTCCTGTTGGATTAAAAGAATTTTCAATGTTTTGTTATATATATTTCTCTTTCATTTTGTTGTAAACTCTCTTTCTCTCCCGGTATCTTCATCCCAACCATTAGTCAAAGCGTCAAGCGTAAAATGCTAAACTGAAATTTTGTGTTGAACAAATGTTGACAGCTAACGCGGGATCCGCCGCCTTCCCTCCCTGAGCACCTCACCCCCTCCGTTGGGCAGCTCCATTAGGCGGCGCCTTGACAGCTGCTGGCAGCGATGGAAGCGCTGCGACAAAGTGACGCAAAGTTTAATTGAAATTCTAAAAGGAATTTGCACAAAACACTGGCGGATAAGCAGGAGGAGATGGCGGAACTGTGGGAAAACACCAAAGGACTGACTTCCCGCAACTTCAAATTAGTTTTACATAATATTAGGTACAACATTGAAAAGAAGTCTACAAGTCTGTCTTTGCACCTAAAGGCAAAACAGAGGGATAGACACAATTCTAAAATATATTTTTAGAAGCATTATTCACTGGTATGTATGTAGAGTGGAATAAGCTTATTCGAAAGCCGGGATATTTGATTTTATTTAAGAACACAGAACTCCAAATTTAAATGCTTTAAATAAGACTAAACATCTTACATGTTAACATTTAGTAATAATTTATGTATAATAATAATATCGCTCTTATAATAGATTTTATAACATAATCAATGAAGTAAAGCCTCTTAATCTGGTTAACAAGCTACGAATAGCTATTTAACGTATATTACAAAAATATATATACATATAATAACATTACTAAACAACAGAAATACATAAACCTGGTTCACTTGAATTCCAAATTAGTTTTGATGCATTTTAAGAGCCTCAAGTTACATGAAATTCCAGCGAAAGTCAACTCGAATTCCCTTTGATTCATCAGCCACTTTTGGTTTCTTGGTTGGTTAAGTTGCAGGTCGAAAGCCACTTGAAGAATGAAGAATGAAATTTCCATTTGGCCCTATGAAAATTAAATGAAGCCAAAGCCTCAAACTCCAAGCTTAAAGGGGAGAGGGGCGGACAGGAAAGAAAAATAAAAGAGGGCTGGAGGGAAGGGCGCTAAGGGTGCTAAAGTCAAGTGCCGCAATCGTTTTGGTTTAGGGAGTTAAGTGGGCGTGCCTCTCATATGGCGCAAGCTGTTCATAATTTGCCCGCCCCTTCGCCGCTTAGACTCCACCTCACCAAAGAGAATCCCGGAAAACAGAAGGAAAATTTTTCAAATTTTTTTCCCCGTTGTTTATTTGCCGCTGGGCTTGACTCTTTCTGTCATTCTTCTCTTCCTCCGCTCGCTTTTCTTCCCTCTTTCTTTTTTCTCTTTTTTGAAGTTTATTACATTCAACTTTGTTTGGAGCAAAGTTAAAGATTTCCTCCAAATTGAAGCAGACAAATTTAATGTCGAGATAAGAAAATGTATAAGTGACATACACATGCACACGCAGCCGGGCGGAATTCGAGTTACCAGCAAGATGTGGGATAAGGGGAGGAACATCTTCTGGTAACATGAAACTTTCTTCATCTCCTCCCGTTCTTTTTTTTCCTCTTTTTGGGAAGAGAGGTTTAGAATCACAGCTGGCAGTTGAAAATAACACTTATCGCCCTGGATAAATGGGGGTGCTGTGGGGCTATGGGGTATGGGGGTGGCCTCTATAAAAGTGGGTTTATAGATATGCGATCTTTGCTTTTTATTGGCTTTCATGGGTTGCGAAGGAGGTAAAAAACTCGCCTGTCGTTTGTAGTTTTCTTACTCAACTTAATCCCTTCTTATTGAAAACCAAAACGAGGCAAAAAGACTTCCCCAGCCCTTTAGATAAATCTTTATGTGTCTGAATCGCTCTTCTCGGTGGGGAGTGTGTGTGTCTGTATGTGTGGGTTTGTAGGGCACGTGCGGCCTGAAAAGCAGTTTTCAGTGGCTTGTGGGCCAGGAAAATGCCTGGCAACGCTTTAGACCAATTCGCAGTCGAGCAAATTTATGACTTGATTACAATACGCATACGCCCCGTGGGCCGGGGACAAAGAACGACTTGGAGTCTGGCAAGTCTGGCGGGAAATTAGGCGGGAAAAGCGAGGAAAAACTTGTGTGCCAGTTGGTCCAAAGCAAATGGCAAATAATGTAATAATATGACAGAAGAAAAGAAGCCCGATAATGCACACAAAAACCAACAACAGCAAACAAAAAAGTAAGGAAGGATAGATGGAAAAGCAAGTCAGAGGAGTCGGAAGAAGGGGCGTGGCAGCCAAAGGCGTGGCTGTGTAAATTGTGGTGACAACAATTCAATTTACCGCCCCACTGAGCACAGGCGCTATGCTCTCTGGCCATTGTTTTCTCTTCGCTTTTTTACTCACTTATTTATTTTTTTCTGTGCTCTGTTTTCTATTAAATTTCATTTAAATTTAATTCAATTGATTACATTTCCTTTTGACTGCCGCCGACACACAAGAGCTTGCTTAAATCCATTTAATTGCTGTTTAAAACAGCTCACACATCGTATATATTTTGCGATGTCCAGACTGGTAGCTGTCAATTCATAATATGACAGCGGAGTGAGATTGATTGACTGATGGATGGCTGGCTGGATTGAGGAATTGCAATGAGGCGTGCTGTCTGACTCTTGAGTAGCTGTCAATATTTTGGTCTACCAAAACTCCCCTGCTTTTGGCTTTTTTGTCATTAAACACTGAGAAAATTTTAAGAAAACAATTGAAATGGCGGAATATCTCGATGTAAAGATAGAAGCCGACAATTCATTGCGATATATTTGCAAATAATCGATATTCTGTCTCAATATCGGCTATAAAAAATGAAATATTATTTTTTTGTATATATTTTTACATAGCTATTAATATGACATTGACTATGATATGACTAATGTGATCCAAATTTTATAATTAAATTTAATTAATACAATTATAAGCCTAGATTAGTTAATAATTTTAATCTCAGAAAATTTTAAAACATTGATTTTCCATTTAAACAACTTAGAATTTCTGAAAATCAAAGATATGTCATTGTTTCCATCGTGTATGTCTTTTTACTCTTCTCAGCGCTGAGTTGGCAAAATATAATGAAAAATTATTTCGGCAGCAAATAAAGAAATTTTTCATTCTATCAAATTACAATTCAATTGCCTTCAATGGCATATGTTGTCTTGATGTTGAAGCCTTGCCTTTGTAGCTCACTCCCGCGTTCTATTCGTGTTTTTCCCCTCAAAGAAAACACAGAGCTAAGCAAATATAATATGTATTAATTTCAATTCCGACCATTGAATACCTAGCCCACAAATATATTTTGACAGTACATATAATCAGATATACTTAATTTCTGACAACCAATCATTGTAGATTTTTGGTGCATGCCTAGAGGATATATATATAATATAAAATTAATAATACTTTTATTAATATTTTTATATTTTTTATAGTTTCATTTTTTTTTTAATATTTTAGACTTATAAAAAAGAACGTTTCCGCCATTCCAATATACCCTCATATCCTTCGAGTATCGGGTATCAAAATACACAAACACACCAGCACACACACACACACACACACATAGATTACAAATCTAATAATCAGCTTGCCACCTAACGAATAGGAAAATGTTGATGGTGGAAATGCGAGGAGGAAAAGCCATAGGAACGATGAGAAAATTGTGGCAGAATTCGAAGGGGGCAAAGGAGAAGGGGAAAATGCGGTTACTGCTGGCGGTGACATTTGAATTTTTGGCCATTTTAGCGCAAATTTCTTCATTCTTTTTTTGGTTTTGTTTGTTGTTGGTACTGTTTATTTGTTTCTGGGCTACCCTACTCATGATTGTTTGGTTGGATTTGGTTCGGTGCGGCGGGTGCTCCTTTCTTTTCCTCCAGTTCTTGTGCTCTTTTGCCAGAAAATAACGTGACATGCATAAATAATTGACTTTTCACAAAATGCGCCATGGCAGCGCCAACAAACAACAAACAAACAAAGGCAGTGGGAACAAGAACAAAAACCAACAATAACAAATGCGGACTGGAAGAAGCGGAAATGAAATATGGCGGAATGGTAAAAATAGCGAAATAGTGAATGCCAAAATGGCGGCGGCCATATTGTATTTGTAAGCAGGCGCGAGCGGGAAAGCGAGAGAGAGAGCGCATACAAAATGCCATAAAATATTTATTTGCAACGTGAAAGCAGCTGCCACATGACGAAGGAAAAGTTCCGATGTACGAGATAAGAGAGGGAGAGAAAAAGAGAGGCGCAGGATCAGCTATAAATATATATATATATACATTTTAAAATCAGCCCAAATGGCACATCCACTTCCCATTGATTTCCCTGCCATCCAAATATTGGTCCTGATTGACAATTAATCAACTAAATGGACCCGTTATTCTAACCATTTTTATAAACAAAGCATTCGCAGGGAATGTACACAATGCATATTCATCTAAACGGACAAATCAATTTGCCAAAATGAAAGGCAAACAAAGCCGAGATATTGGCCAACAACAAAAGGGCAAACAGAGTGGAAAAAGGAAAATTCCAACGGACTATGAACTGAAGTCCGAACTAAAAGCATAAATATTTAGAGAGAATCTATTTTACAAAAATAAACCGAACCACCAAATGTTGACTAAAGCATTTACAACATTGTTGAATGACCATCGATAACAAGACTAAGGGGCATATTGGACAGGATTCTATTTTTTGTATATGTTTTTTGAACATTTTAAAGCTAAGAGATCAATTTGAAGGCTTTTACTATTCGTATATATTTTAGGCTTTCTTTTACCAAGCCTTAACGGAATTGGCACATTTATTGATATATAAAAAATGATTTTTTTCAATGTTTTTCAATAAATAAATTTTACAAAAACCTGAAAAGAAATAAATATACCTTAAATATTTTCAAGAACACGCCTTAAAAAGCCTTTCTATAATCCCTACAATTTGAATGGCCAACCATCGAGTCTGGCCCATATTTTAGTGGCAGTTTTTTCGACAATTTGTCGCAAAGTTGTGCTTTTTTCTACAGCGCTTCTGGTTTTTATGGCCAATTTATAAACTCGGCTCTACTGCGAAAGTGAACGAACAAATACTTTTACTTCCATTGTGTCCCCTCACCCTCCCCCCCATAATAATTTATAAGCCATTTCTGCGGAACTGTTGCTGTTTTCTGGCACTTCTGGTGAAGCATTTACTCACATGGGGCGGGGGGCATGGGAAGGCTCTCTTCGAATGGTCAATTTGTTGGAGGCCATTCAGAATTATTAATGGGCTGGCTTTGTTAGTTTTCCAGGGGATGAAGGAATACCCATTTTCTGGGAGAGTAAATTCAATTTTGGTTAAAATGTTTTCAATGTAACTGCTTGCCTGGAGCCCTGTAATTGCATATGGTGTGGTGACATATGCCAAAAATGTGACTGCAATTCAGAAAGAAACGAGGAACGAGAAACGAGCAGCAAGCCCCGAAGAGACACGAACATTTTTGGGGAACATTTTGTGCAGTCGTCTGAGCCGGACTGAGAAGGACTTGAATGTCTGTGCATTGTCCTTTCGGTGTTTTGCCCCGTTGTGTTGTGTACTTTATGACTTGTAGTCACTCGAGATGTCCTCCGCTGTCCTGCGCCCCCTTCGTCCTTTTTGTAGCATTTCAAAAGTTTTTGCAGTGCGATTGCAGGCAAACATTTTCAACATTGTAGTTGTTGCTGCTGCGGTGGTTGCTGTTGCTATTTGGGTTTTTAGCATGTGACGCCATTTGTGGCACAGTCTGGAGAGAGCCCCAAGCCTCCCATCACCACTACCCCCCCCCCCCCCCCCCCCCCNTGGGGCCCAGTCTGGAGAGAGCCCCAAGCCTCCCATCCCCCCTACCCCCCCCCCCACCCCCTGGAAACTACGCAAACTGAAAGCAAAAGCAAAAGCAAGAGCCCAAAAACCCAATAGCACTTTTTTACCCACACTCCTCAAGTAGAAATGGAACCAGAAAGGATCTGGAATTCTTAGTTCAAAACCCACACGACGCCTCTCGTACCCTTTCCCTATGCCTTGAGTCCTGTGTGTTCAAAAGCCCATCTGTGTGTGTGTGTGTAAGTTCTCAAGTGTTGAAAGAACATTGTTGTTGTTGTCGTTGCCGTTTCTATTGTTACTTGTCCATACCCTAAAAAAAAAGGATTATACAAGGACACACTCGAATTAATTAAGTAATATCAACTTTGAAAAAGTATATTTTTAAGAAATGCAAAAAAAAAAAAAACGTCAGAAATTTGTATAACATTTCCTATATTTTTATGTATTTCTAGAAAATATAATTTCAAATCTAATTTCAAACTATGCTTTATCCAGTAAAAATCTCGAAAACCCACAGCTTAATCAATTAGAAGAGCATACTCTTTTGAAGGACTCTCCTCCAGGGTGCTAACCAAGTCTCAAAGTTTGACCAACCTTTTTCACTTATTTGCTGTACTAGTCACGGGCTTCCGTTTTGTTTTATTTTCCGACTTGGACAGGACTGCCAATGCCTGCCACCTTACCCACCTTGGAGCTCCGAGGAAGGGACTAGAGAAAAAGAGGAAATTGTTTGCCTTCACTTCACCGCTTTGTTTACGACCAAATCCAAAACAATGGCATTTTTGCACATGAGCGCATTCGAGCCAAGTTCTGCTGGCTGTCGTCATACACTTAAACTAAACTTTTCAGCTGCTGCTGAACCGAGCTTTTCCATGCTCCTTCCGTGTGACTAAAAGTCTTCCTGGCCTCGACTTGTGCTGCATATTTAATCCTTTTCCCAGGCTCCCTCTGGCCAGAAGTGAATTATTACGGGCATCTTTCCGGCTCAAACCGAAGGGTGATATCGGGGCCAGAGGGAAAGCGGGCAGCGACAAGGATATTTCGAGGAGAAGGAGGAGCAGTAGTTTGCTCCTTTGGAATTGCAATTGCCCGAATCATTCGACTCATTGGCTTGCCATTTCTGTTTTTTTTTTTTTTTCCTTGCACTTTTCCCCAACTCATCTTTGTTTGCCGTTCGCATTAGTAATACAAATTGCACGGGAAAAGTTCAACAAACTGCATTAAAAATGGAGCAAATACAGAGAAAGAGAGCGCTTGAAAAACCCCAAACACATCCAGGCTGATGGTAAAAAATGTGCTGGGTCCAAGCTCAGGCTGTTTTTTATTGCCATTTTATCGATTTAATATCTGTGCGATTTGGGGAGTTTTGAAAGGCAAACTTTTCCCAAATGTCCTACCAAAAAGGTTAAAAGAATTTATAAGCTGAATAATTTAGAAAAATTGATTCAATTTGTTCAAGGAATTGCAAGTAAATAAATTATGTAGGTGCTTGCACAATAACAATTTTAATAAACTATTTTAGAGTCGGAAAATATTAAAAAAATACTGAGAAAATGTATTATTTCACCATTTATATTTTTTAATTTATTTTATTTCTATAAAATCCCTCGTTTTCTATTGTTAGTAATCGAAAATAACTCAAACTTAATATAAATTTGATTTACAACCTAGTGAAGTACAAAAATAAATACAGAAACAGCTCTCATAAATTCCATTAAACTCTATATATAAAAATATTTATACAGCGTATAGTCTTAATTGAGTATATATCCAATGAAATCGCAAAGCGAAATTGAGTTTATGGGAAATGCATTAAAAAACAAGAAGGTAAATAAATATTCGTGAATAAAAATCAACTTACCATCGATATTAATTGGCGGAACCGCAACGCACTTTTGGTTCCGATTGGTTTGCTTCAATTCGTATTTGGTTGATGCTGGAAAAACAAAAAACCGGAAAAATCCGAAATGGAAATATGAATAAATTGATTTATGACGGCAGCAAGAAATCGATGAATCAAATGCACGGTTAAGCAATAAAGCCAGAGCCGTCCGTTTAATAAATTTCCTGGATGGACAGCCTATCGTCTGTGAGGATATATAATGATGATTACTTATTGGCCACAGGACAGTGGCTCAGTAGGAGTTGGGGCTAACGATTTTATATATTTCACTTAACAGCTTTATAAGACTTTCGTATTAAGAAAACATTTAGGCTATCGCAAGCAATCAATCTCAACAGTAGACCTTAATTAATACAATGTCCCTTCTTAATTCCTCCTTCACCCCTCTTGAGCCAATACCATTATTTAACAATACCATTTTGTGTGTTTATTGACTTTATCGAGTGTCAAAAATAGCATCACAATCAGCAGAGCTAATAAAAACACAAACATCAAGTTGGCAAATAAAAACCTCCAGCCAAAGCCACAGAGCGAGCGGGAAAGGACGAAACATCAAATGTCGAGCACTAAATCAAAAAATAGAAAAGCAGTGGGAAAACATTATGAAATCAGCGAGGCTCAGCCCCCATCGGGCGCTCTCCCAGCTGAAAAGGGAAAAAGTTTTGGCGAAGGAACATTACTTGGAAGTATACTTATGTCATATTATTGACGATGATGGCAAATGAAGCGAGAGGAGCGTTGGAAATGAGGCGGGGGTCAAGGGGGGAACGTGCCTGTCTGTCAGCAATTTCATCAGCTTAAACTGATGACAGTTGAAAAATGTGCTTCGACTTTTTTCCTCCTTTCTACCATTTTTCCTGGCTGTTTTTCTATATTTAAAAATACATAAAATGGCGGTTGACATTTGACGGGAGAAGAAAAAACCGCGAGAGAAATTAACACTGAGGGAAATATTTCAAGAATACTTTTGTGAGATTTGTAAAAGCTTAAGAAATAGGTATTCTAAAAATATTTATTTTTAGTTGGAAAGGTTTATAATTTGCAAACGTTAAATAAAGCAAACTTTAAGGTTTTATTTCTCTTAAAAGAAATAATTTTTGTTATGTTTCTATTTCAAGTAGTTTCACTTAAAAGAATACAAAAACTTACTTCATTTTTACGCACTTAAAAACATTATTAAGTGAAAATTAATCATCGAATTCAGATCAATCTTGTTCCTGATTGAAGTTAAATTTAAAAGGATTCTGGCTATAGATTTCTTTTCAGTGCAGTTAGCTGTCAATGACGAGTTTCTTGTTAGGCTACAGAGAAAGGCAGTCAGAGGCAGCTGCGTGACATTTTGCAAAGTGTGACCCCTCAGCCTTATGCAAATGACTTGCTCTGCCTTTGAGCGCTGATGTTTTTCGTTTTTTTGTTCTCTTTGGAGAAGGCCTTAGTGCGGCTTGCCGAAAATCAAACAGTAAATCGAAAGCAAGCGCCGCAGGTGTCCTATGACATTCAAGCCAGGCGTTTGTGCCACAAAGTGTCAAGCATATCAGACGACAAATCGGCCACAAACAGTGTCAAATATTGCCACCGCAGTGGCAGGCCACACCCGAGCACCACCCACATAACCCGGAAACGCCGGAACCACCCACAGAAGCACATACAGTACCATACCGCAAGTGGGAAAGTTATATCCTGCCCCATCCCCCGCAAAACTTTCCACACGCCGGAACAATTTGCTTGGCTCGGAGACAAAGCCCTCAGCCGAGGCTGTCCTCTGCATAGCAAATATTGCTTGTAATTTAATTAATCTCCCACGAAAGTATGAAAGTTTGACCTGAAGCTAATGGGAATGGGAATGGGAATGGATTGTGGGATTAGCACAGTAAACTTTCGCAGCTGGAAAACTATGCGTGGCTTATGCAATAAAGTTGGAGTATGGTTAAAAGAAGGCTATAACAATTTACAGTGGCTCCGGAATAAATTATATTATTTTATAAAATATTTAAAAATTAAATTTGTTATTTCAATCAGACTGCATGTGTCAACGTTTCCAGTAACATTTTTAAATAGCGCTTAAGTTATAATAAATGAGTAAAAAGCATAACGTCATAGCACTACCACCATCCCTAATACAAACATTTTAAAACGCAATTTACTGTTTTGGAATTAATGAAATCTGTCAATCTCAAATATTTGTTTTGACTAGCTCACTTAACGAGCCCTCACTGTTTCCGCATCAATTTTTGGATATCAATTAAATGCAAAACACAAACACAAAACAAGGACGTTGGGCGGAGCGACGAAAATCTATTAGGATGCTAGCCGAAAAGTTTTGCCAATTCTGGCACGCACTTTGATTAATTTTAAGACAATAATCATAAAGGAGGTTCAGTCTGCCCTGACTTCGTCTCACTCGCTCCCGCTTTAATGCGTTTACGTGCCTGCGAGAATCTCTATAGCATACTTATCCGGCTGGCGCTCATAAAGAACCCAGGCACGTCTCCTGCTCCATAGTACGAGTATTTTGCCTCCTTTCCTTTCCGGGTTAGTTAATTTCGCCGCCTCGCAGGCAGGAACTTTAAGTCGATGGAAAACTTAATCAAAGTTCCTTACGGCTACCCGTAGCTCTGGCGCTCAGCTCCTTCTGGTCCTGCAGCTGGGAAAGTTTCTCTTTCGGGTCGGTTTGGTTCGGCTTGGTTTGGTTTTGGCCCAAAAGAGTTTTGGGCACGCAACACTACGGCCAATGGCTTCGTTAACTCGTTCGGGGGCTTCCCTCTTGGTTTTCTGTTTTCACCTGGCCAAACGGTTTGCGTGTTTGGATGTTATTTATAATATGCTAAGCTCCTTGCTCGCCTCTCCTTTTGGCCTCCTCTGAAGCTCGCCGGAAGCCTTCAACTTGACCAAGGCAGCAAGGCAAATAAGGAAAAAAAAAAACTACTTAAAGATCTTACACTGAAAAAGATGAAAAATTCTTTTAGTGTGAGTTTTCTTAAACTTGTGAATGGATAACCATAATAGTTAAGAACTTTCCTTTTAACAATTATGGATATTATACATTAAAACGAAGTCTGAGTTAAAAAGTTGATGGTCAATCTTGTGGCTCTACTTTCTGGGTTTTCTACTTTTTACAATTTTGTTGCTTAATTTATTGTTATATTATTTGTATAATTTCTGCTATATTATTTTTGAAATGGAAATGAAGCCTGAGCACCTTGCTGCACCCTGAACCTCAGGCACCACTTAACATTTCTTTAATTTTCCCATAAGATTTAATTAATATAACTTTATAAATAATTACTTTATGACTAATTTTGTACACTGTTAGACACCTTGCCTTCTTCTCTAGCCGCTCTTCCCACCGAGACTCTTCAATGGGTTTTGCCTTTGTGGCGTTTAACTTTTAATTGGATTTCAGTTTTTGGCTTAGTTAATGGCTAAATGAGTTCAACACTCGCTCCTGTCGCAGTTGTTTTTATTGTAGTTGTTGGTGGTGGTCTGTGCAAAATATTAGCGCATAATTTCAACAATTACTTCCACCGACTGACCACTGAAAACCCCATTGCCAGGCCCTCGGCTGCTTAATCATTTGCATATTTCATTCGAATTTCATCGTTTCACTCGGTGTTCCTTTGAATAATTATCCAGCAGCAGAAGTCTGCTAGTTAAAGCTGTGATGTTAAATACTTGGTTAAGTTTTTAATTCAGCAGATGGGAATCCCTACTTTAACTTGTTTTAATTCAAAGAATCTTCTGGGCTACCTTTCTCCCATCAAAGGTCAGTTGATCCCTGCGGTCCGCACATTCCTGAGAATAATTTCCATATTAGGTTCATTGAAATGGATTAAAAGGAGCTCTAGGAAACGAACACAAAAAAAAAACGAGAAAATTCCTCACTCAGCTTAAGGGGTTATATACAGTTGTGATGATAAAAAAATCGACTTATTTTTTATTGCATAGTCTTCAAGTATATACTGTTGAGAATACTCTCACAAAAATTCATAACGATCGGAGCTTTAGAACCGAAGTTGTAGCTATTTATAGCGCACGACCTGCACGTCGGCCGGAACAAACTTGAAACTTTAAACGCGATTATCTCAGAATCGTTTTTTTTCGAAGTTACCTTTGCGGTGGACACGATTACTAAAAAACTATTAATCCGATCAACACCAAATTTGGACCACTTATTTATTATAACAATAGCTAGTCCTCTAACGAAGAATTTTTAATTTTTTTTTTTAACTTTTTTTTTCAGAGCATAAAAATCGAAAATCTTATACCTTGAAAAAGTAAATTTTTTGTTAAAACCGTCGCCATTTTTTTTTTATTCGAAATTTTTACAAATCCATGGTCTAGAGGACTAGGCAATACAATATACTAACGAAATTTTTTTAAATTTTTGATTTCGGATGAACCGTTCTCGGGATATGATGTCCACCGCAAGTCAACATCGAAAAAAAGACGATCTTGGAATTCGGCCATAACATTTTTAATATTTAATATTTTCTTATGAAAAATTTTTATAAAGTACCCAGAAACATGTACTAAACAACGTCGAAAAAAAATTTTTTAAAAATATTTTTTATGATGTCAAAAAAAAATCGACAAAGTTGCATTTTTTTGAGCGGTACAACTGTATATAACCCCTTAACCAAAAATTTCTTAACAAGCAAAATGCCAAATGCCACCCAGAGAATCATACCCAAAAAATCCGAATTTAACCTCTCATCACCCCCGGAACACATTCCGGCCCGTACCGCCCGTGTAAACACATTCAGCGCCATCAACAATTTATCACGGCAAACTGAACGAAATCTCATTTGCAAAAGAAGTCGGGAAAATGGGCGGGGAAAAAGTTCACCAATGTTTGGGGGGGCGGGGGCTGCCTTTAGAGCTTGTCAAACTGTTTGGGCGGGGAGTGGGAGTGAAAGAAAAAATCCAAAAAATAAAACATGACCAGACGGAAGCTGCGACAAAGCAAATTTATGTTTTGGGGCAACAAAAGCCAGGAAAAGCGAAAGGAAATGCGTGCAAAAAGGGTTCTGGGGAGTCTGGAAAGTTGAGGGAAATAAATAAGGAAATAACGTTTAACTTTCGCCGTGGCGAGGGGCAATCAAATTGTACAAGCTGTGCCTGGGGAGAGTTTTCCATCTCCCGGATTTGCCTCCTTGCCTCATTTATCAAAATCACCAGAAGAAATAAAGAAATATGAGCGTCGAGTCGGGCAATTTACAATGCTGATCCCAATATGATTGCCATGCGGAAAGAACTAGGAAGAGTGAGAGTTGGCAAAAATATATGCTTTTTTCCTTTGTCCTTTGGCATTGAAAAATGAAAAATTTTCACCAGGAGCCAAAAACAAAGGAGAGAAGTCAACAAGCACCGAGTGGATGCAGGCACTTGGTCGCCATTAGAGGAATGTGTCACCTAGCTCGCTCACCCCTCACATCCTTCTTCTAAATTGTCCTTTTGGCCACTGGCAAAATTGTTGCAGCCAAATTTACGCAAACATTTGGCTCCAGCAATCTCGAGACTTTACGGGGTGACTCAACTTGGACTCTCCGGGAGTGTGTGTGCCGGGTCTTTGTCTCGGTCTGGTTAATGGTGCACGAGGACTTTAAACTTTTTATTGTCAACTGAAAAGTTTTGGTCGCCACATCGCTTATGCGTTGCATGAACTCCACATTTTATTCGAGAATTATACAATTTTGAAGATGGAAGTGTAAGATAAAATACGAAGAGTAACTCTGTTAAAGTTAGACAATTCATAGCAGTGGGTTTTCTCATTCATTATTTATTTAATATTAATAATATTTTTTCAATATCAAAAGAATCTCAAGAAACAATATTAAAGACTTTAATATACGAAAGACATAACACAAGGGCAAGTTACATGAACCTTTACCATTTATTTTTCTCAGCAATGAACCCAGGGTACAACCATGTGCCATCACCAAAGTCCTCATTAGTTTGCACGAACATTTTTCGTAACACATCCTGCCACAAAGACACACACACAGAACTGGTGGCATGTCAAAGGATAGGATGGGAATCCTTGCCGAGCTCCGTATCCTGGCTCATTGCAGCAAATGATAAATTTTGCATTTTCTTGCATGGTCTCCACATTTTTTCGGGACTCTGTTCCTTTGTTGTCTGGCGCGTGGCATTAAGTTCTTGGCAGCACAGATTGAGTGTCCTGGCAGGGAATAGTTGGATATATAGAGGGGTCTGTATAAGAAGGAAAGGATGGGAAGTCTGGTGTGGCATGTAAATAAGTTGCAATGTTGCTGCTGCAGGGATTTGGTTCTCAAAGTTAACGAACAGGCTAGATCCTTCGTCACTTATAATTTATGGCCATTTGAATGGCGGCTTAAAGGGACAAGGAGCCAGGAGCCAACCTTTGACTAAGCCCAAGCTCAGCAGAGCTCCATCCCACGAGCAATTTGCCGAAGCAGATTTCCCTATCCTCCACCACTACGTATTCCCACCTGGCATAAAACAAATGAAACGGTTTCCATTTCCCACTTCATTAGCATTTCGTGCTGTCACGTTCCCCAACAATGCCCGCCACCGACCGGGTCCCACATGGCACATTCGCATCCTGCCATTAGGGCAGGCCTGTAAATCAAATTGCTGGGAACCCTTTTCTCGGGTCAAGACATTCTATTAGTTGGCCATTTTCACGCCCCGAACGGGTGCTCTGCAAATGAACCTTTAAACTGGGCTCCGTAAGGTGACCCCTCACATATCGGCACCTTGGAAAACACCCACGCACACCTTGCACCCACCCATCCAACCCTCCCACACACACAGCTGCTACGCACGACACACCCCCGAACACCACTCCCCTGTACCATGGAATGTCCTCTGACTAGGCAAGCGCATTCAAACATCAATAAATTAAAGGTACAAATGTAATTTCGCAGCCCGACAACGGTGGGCAAAAGAAAATCTAGAAATACCAGGCCGTAAATAAGGTAAACTGACAGAGTCGAGGCTTTAAATGCTCTACGAAATCGATATCCTTAGTCTTGTAGATAATATAAACTTCCTGTGGGGATTTCTTTAAATATAAATGAAAGAAAATCTAAAAAGTAATATAGGATTTTACCAAAGTATTGGTTTCTTATTTGATTTAATTATAATCCTTTTTAATGCTGTGCTTGTTTATGATTTTCCTTTAAATTTGAATTCACTAAGCCGTTTAAACCAATAAAATAATATATATTAATTTTAAAATTGCAAACAAAAATATTAAGGATGGTTTTTGCACAAACCCAAACAATATATTTTCCATTTATGTTAAGTTCTTTTTTAAAATAACAATGCCCGTTGAAAGGGCATTTGAGAAAAAGAAATAAAATAGCGGAAGAGCAGAAAAAATAAATAAATATATATATATTTCCTCCCCATTTTTAGGGCAGGACAGAGATTAGGGTGTAGCCATGGCAATGGCTGAAAATGAAACCCCCCGCCCAGGTCACGTCTTAATGTCCTACTCCCCCTATCGATATTCCCCAGTCGTCCTTCCCCAGTTAGTTCACCCTCGGCAGGCTCTCATGTCGATTTCAGCCTGGGGCAATATTTTACTCATTTTATGACACGCATTCCTCATATATGTACATACGTACGACCGGAAAAACACCTTTTTCTAGCCAAACAAATTGCAATTTCCAACCGAGACTGTTTATAATGTGTGTTTTTGATGAGATGAGAGCACTTTCAATCTGCCATTTTGCTACCTTTACACCTCATCGTCATTTGCCCATCATCATCATCAGGGGCTGGACACCGAGTCGAGTCCCACATTAAGGGAAGGTGAGTAGTCCCCACAGGCTGTAGGCCTGAAACCCCTCCAAAAAAGCAGCTGCAAAAAGGAGTGTGAAGTAATGCGAATTGAAGCACTCGCATGACAACTCGCCGACCCCTTCGAAGTCCCCCTGTTTTTATGCCCTATCCATTACCGTCGGCTTACCCCTTCGGCTGAGTGAAATTAATGGGTCGGAAAGTGTTGAGATTAATCATGGCGGCCGCACTGGTCGCGGAAGTAACTGCGTCCCCATTTATGTCCTCAAATCCCAGCTCCAATGTCCCTGTGCCTGTGCCTGCTGCTGCTCCTCCTGCCTGCTCCTTCTGCCGCTGCATTTGCTCATTAAGATCTGACGCAATCTGGGCAACTTTATCATGCAACCAAAAGCTTAAAGCCCCCGGTAAATGGGGCTGCGAGGAACTCGAAATTGGGACCGTAAAAATGGAGGCAGACCTAAGGAAGCATTCACAGCAGCAGTTTCATGAGGGAACAGGAGAAGCTGCAAAGGAGAGGGAATGTGAATACCTGGTATATGAGACTTTAAGCTAAATTCTAGAATAAAAGAGAAGTTGGAGAAGAAATAAAATATATTCACGACTTGTAGACACCCTAAGACAGAAATACATAGTTACATAAATAATGTAAATCCTCTTCTTTTTATTGTAAAATACTTCTTACTTAATTTATAATAAGAAAAATGCTCCAATAATCGTAAGAATAATCACAACAACCATGCCTTTTCCATATATTTTTATCAAGGTAAACTGGTTTCCTATATACAGTTTTCCCTTATATATTTGTACATATTCCAGTGTACTGAAAGCATTAAAAATGGAGCACAGACCAAAGAACCTAGACAGGGAACGAAACATAGACAGAAAGAAAAAGAGAGTGGGCCAAGGAAAGAGACAGATAAACAGACCAACGGTCTCGACATAGAAACATAAATTAAGCCAAAATCTAAGGCAATGTGGAAAGGACTTGGATGGGGGAACTTGAGGAGTAACCAGAGCTGGACTCCTGCAAAAATTTGAAAAACTTCCGTGCGGGCGGACAGAATCACAAAAATGTTTTAGGCCAACTTTCTAGCACTCGGACCACTCGGGCAATCTGAATCTAAATTAGAGAGTCCGGGAAAAGGTGGTAAAGTAAGCAGAGATAAAGACACCAGTCTGCTTTCCGTCCCTCTACCAACTTCGTCTAGTCACAGCCTAGTGGAAATCGCTGGGAAATGTACATATCAGAGGGCGTGAAATGCGATAGGGAGCGGGAAAGCACCAAAGTTGACTAAGTGACACACATAGATAGCATAGGCACACTCGCAAAACAAATAGAAATACTCACAGAAGTTTTTGGAGATATTAAAACCACCTACAATTAGGTCGTGATAAAATGGAAGGTGTTGAACTTAGAGTAAAGAAAAACTAGCTTTGATCAATATTAGCTCTTTGATAAAGGTTTAATCAAACTATAGTACTTTCACTCTTTGTCTTCAGGTTTTTATAAATATTTAGTTTCTCTAAAAATATGTTTAGATAATATAAATACTTCCTGTACTTTCTGATACTAAAATACCTTTTAACATCAGTAAATGAAAAGACTTCTTAAAATTCCTGCTATTTTACTAACAACTTGACCTGGTCTTCTGACAATTTGTAATCCATTGAAGTGAAGTCTGGCATCCGTTATTATGTGACACCAGAAACCCTAAAATCGGAGACCAAAAACCAAAGGCTATTTTCGAGTCATTTTTCAATATTTTCCTTGCATGTGTCTTTGGCTTTCCACTCGTTTGTCACTCGAGTCCAGAGTGCAAAATGATAAATATCCAGGGACAGCAGAGAGACACAGGGGCGCAGGACATAGGACACTCCAACTGTGACTACAACTTCTACGACCCCGGACCTACTCCGACCACTCGTCCGCCTTTTCTCATTTGCACTCGAGGCGACTCAAGTGGCACACTGGCTCCACTTGGTCTCCCACTTTTTCGGAGGGGTTTTTGTGTTTTATGGCCGGGCCACTTGAAGTGATATTTCCTCAATTGATAGGCATGGACCCGCAGGGAGCTCCTCCTCCTCCTCCAGCTCCTGGAGAATGACTAAGTTCCGGCGGACAGGAGACAGTAGACAGCCTCAATGCGGTTATCGACAAAAGATTTTCAAACAGGCTCCTCCGACAAGCTCCTCGTTTCCCCCGAAGGACACCAGCTAAACACGTACTTTTCAGCGTCTGTCAAACGTAAATGAACGAAAGGAAGCGGCAGACACATCCGTGGGAGGATGCCAGAAATAAAAATGGACAGGTGGTGGCGATGGATACGGAATGGGAATGTGATGGGCTAACCACGAACAACGAAAAGGGGAACTCTTCCGCTGCCGTTCAGCTCTATGAAAGTTTTGACATTTGGCTCAAGGTATTTCACAATTCCCGTTACTATTATAACAATAAGGATCATCTTTTTGAATGCATCACAACCGTTTTTATGTCCAGAGCTTATTTTAATTGTAATCTGAGTCAAAGTGAAACTCATTCTATCTCTGTGCTATTATTATTTCCGAATTCATATCAGAAGATTTGTAAATTAAGGCTTTGTAATTAAGCCTTTTAATGTAAGGATTTTTCATCATTCTCTTACTTTGGCTTTTTTAGTCTAAATGTTTTATATATATGTATACTTTTTATCGTTAGAATTTATGTATAGAGTTTCTATAAAATTATCTCAACACCGCTTTTAACTGCACTTAAAGTTTGTTCCATTATATATTGTACAAAAGGTCTCAAAGTTCGGCTAGCAAAAGAAATTCCCTTGATATTCTTCCGCCTGTTATTCTTATCGATTTTTGGTTTACTTTGGTTTTGCTTAGTTTCCCTCCACGATTTCCGTGTGTATGTCTGCCTGTGTGTATGTGTGCATTGTCGGAAAATAAAGTTTTCTTTTTTCATCTGGTTTTCGGCGGAGTAACATCGAGATAGAGGGAAACCGAGGGGCAGGGCGAGAAGTAGAGACAGAACTGTCAAACAATGCGACGGCGAATGGCGTTTGAATAACACTGGCAAATGCAGTCGAGACTTGGGGATTCCAGAGAGTAGTGGTAGGGAATAGAGGATGAGGGTGGGTGGTAGGCAGCGGGATAGTAGGGGTTGGAGCAAACACTAAGGCCGCGCGCACACTACGAGCTGAAAGCGGAGCTGATAGCGGAGCTGATAAGCGAGCTTATCCGCTCTCTGAAACAAACGCACTGGTTGTATGAGAGCGCGCACACTGAGAGCGGAGCTGAAAGCTGATAAGCTCAGCTCCGCTCCGCTCTGTTTGATCGACCAAACATGTTTGATTTTTTCAGCAGCTGACGCGAGCTGATTTTTTAGACTATTCTTTAAAAAATTGCCCTAATTAGCGCTTAAGTAACAGAAATTTAAATTTCTGTCCAGTTATATAGAAAAGTATGAAGAATTTTTTTAATATTTATTAAAATAAAAATATTGTCAACTTTCCGAGATACAGGGTGCCAAAGTACACTAAAAAAACGTACTTTGTCAACCATATTCTGGAGA
>VNJY01007758.1:0-22893 GCA_008042715.1 Drosophila bocki
AGAGGACTAGCTATTGTTATAATAAATAAGTGGTCCAAATTTGGTGTTGATCGGATTAATAGTTTTTTAGTAATCGTGTCCACCGCAAAGGTAACTTCGAAAAAAAACGCTTCTGAGATAATCGCGTTTAAAGTTTCAAGTTTGTTCCGGCCTACGTGCAGGTCGTGCGCTATAAATAGCTACAACTTCGGTTCTAAAGCTCCGATCGTTATGATTTTTTGTGAGAGTATTC
The DNA here is from genome assembly GCA_008042715.1 of Drosophila bocki. Classification (NCBI taxonomy): domain Eukaryota; kingdom Metazoa; phylum Arthropoda; class Insecta; order Diptera; family Drosophilidae; genus Drosophila; species Drosophila bocki. Next base: position 233 of record VNJY01007758.1, read on the forward strand.
TCAACAGTATATACTTGAAGACTATGCAATAAAAAAAAGTCGATTTTTTTATCATCACAACTGTATATAACCCCTTAAGAATATTGTGTCCAAGTTTTACATCGATCAGAGTAAAATTGACGAAGTTATGCGGAGTTGAACGAAGGTCGGTTGGTGTTCAATGCATGAGAATCACAAAGTTTAAAGCGCTCTCCTGAAAAATGCCATTTTGAAAATCGGTGTACACGATAACTCAAAATCTACTGAACCAATCGGTTTGAAATTTGGAACATAACTTTTTTAGATAAATCTACAGGTACTCACGTCGAGCTTTTTTTAATTTGTAATTTTATTATATTTTTTATTTGAGTAAAAAATCGGGGTTTTGACTTCAAATTTTTATAAAAAATCGGACAAAAATTTAAAAAATAAAAACGCTTCGTGAATACCTCGGGACACTTATCCCTTACCGAATGAGGTATTATTTTTGTAGATCGGATGATTCTGTGGACAGTAAGGATGTACACCGCAAGCCAACTTTTTTTGGAGGCAACTCGGGAGATTCCCTATAACTCCTCTACCTCTAAATATTTTTCAATACAACATTTTTCAAAAACTGTTCAAATGTTGTGTTATTATATGGTATTTAATTAAGCTAACTTTAGCCGTTTCGCCACAACATTTTATTGAAAAGTGGACATTTTTGCACAGAATTTTTTAAATTTTTTTCCCGTTTTTTTATTAAAATTTGTAGTTAAAACTCCGATTTTTGACTAAAAAATTAAGTTAATTTGTTAAATAAAAAATATAATAACATTAAAAATTAAAAAAAGCTCGACGTGAGTACCTGTGGAATTACCTAAAAAAGTTATGTTCCAAATTTTAAACCGATTGGTTCAGTAGATTTTGAGTTAGTGTGTAGACCGATTTTCAAAATGGCATTTTTCAGGAAGAGCGCTTTAAACTTTGTGACTCTTATGCATTGAAGAACACTAACCGACCTTCGTTCAACTCTGCATAACTTCGTCAATTTTCCTAGGATCGATGTATAACTTGGACACAATATTCTTAAGATATTATGCCTTTAAAATAAATGGCCTTTTTAAATGCTATTTGACAAACTCCTAACAACTCAATTTAATTTAATTTTATTTTAGAGGACTCGCCATGGCTATGATGATGCGGTTGCAGCGACCGATAACATCCGGCAGCCGACAGGCTCCGGATCCGTATGACCAGTATTTGGAGAGCCGTTGTCTCTACCGGAAGCATACGGCACGGGATGCCTCAAGCTTGTTCCGGGCGATCGCCGAGCAGATGTACGACACCCAAATGCTGCACTACGAGGTTCGGCTGGAGTGTGTCCGATTCATGACCCAAAAACGACGCATCTTCGAAAAGGTTAGCGGGAGCTCATTAGGTGTTTTGTGATGTGTAGTTTTACGGAAATCTCTAAATTTCAATTTTAAGAGTTTAGCTTAAAACATTATTTGATTGCTGATAATTTCTTAAAATATAATATAACCCACATTCTTGTGGAACCTTTAACAATTATAAAAACGTAAACATTTTATATATATTCTTAGAATATAATGGAAAAAATATGGTCTTCATAATACTTTTTGGGCAAATTAAGCCTAATAGATTAAATTTTTCTTAATCTTTCATATGTATATATAGGACATCCATGGCGACTTTGATAGCTACATGATAGACATGTCCAAGCCGAAGACATATGGAACCATGACAGAACTGCGAGCTATGTGCTGCCTGTATCGGTAACTACTGAAAAATAGTCCTTGGCTTACACTTGTTTATGTTTTGGCGAATTTCTCATCATTTGTATTGTAGCTTTGCGGAGTTTAAACCTTGATTCTAAATTTTGACTTGTTTATTGATTTCTTTCAGACGCAATGTGATTCTGTTCGAGCCTTACAACATGGGAAGTAGCGTCATCTTTAATCGTCGCTATTCTGACAATTTCCGGGTCTTTTATAACAACGAAAATCATTTCGATTCTGTCTACAAAGTAGAATACATTGAAAAGGCTGCAATTTGCCAGTGTAAGTGTTTGAAAAAATACCCTACAGTACCCTATGTCCTACCCTATCGTGACAAAACCGACTTTCACTCATCTTACCTTTTCAAAGAAAAGGTTGCTAATAAAATGTTGATCAAAAAAATATCGAAATTAATGAGTCTTTCATCAGTTAACAAGAAGGGAAGCTAACTTCGGCACGCCGAAGATTGTATACCCTTGCAGTTTGCAATTGGATCATTAAGAAATTAATAGAAAAAATACAAGGATATATCTAAAAGTTGTATATTTATACAAAGCATATAATAATTGGGTATTGTTAAAATTAAAAAAAAAAATTAATCGTATAAAATAACAATATTTTAGATTTATATAGACATTATAATTATAAATTCTGAAATAAGCAAAGTATTTTCATAAAGTTAAAACCAAAATTCTGAAATAATAATAAAAGCTCATTTCTTAGAAAGATAAAAATACGTTGAAAAACAACAAAGTTATAATTTTTTCTAATAATCACCCAATCGTACCTGTGGCAGCTTTATTATATAATCGTCCGATTTGCATAAAAATTAAAACCGAAATTCTAAAATAATAAAAAATTACGATATCTCAAAAATGAAAATATGTTGAAAAACATCGAAGTTATCATTTTTTTGTCCATAATTTCTATGGCAAGTATATATTTAGTCGTCCGATCCGGCCCGTTCCCACATATAGAGTAGTTAGAGACTATCTGCAAAGTTTCATCCAGATAGCTTTAAAACTGGGGGACTAGTTTGCGTAGAAACGGACGAACAGACGGACATGGCTGCATCGACTCGGCTGTTGATGCTGATAAAAAATATATATATGAAATGTTTTTGTGCACTGCGTTGCAAACTTCTCATTATAAGGGTATAGAAACGGGTATAAAAACGGGTTTCTCTCTCTCTTTTAAAAATATAAGCGTAGTGAGCGTTTTTCATTTGCGATGTAACTTTGACTTGTATTAAAATTATTATATTGAAACAATTATATAAAGTAAAAAAAACAAAAACAAAAGCTTTTTGGCCTCAATTATTGATGAGATTATGATGAATTTTTAATATATAGTATATATAATGAGTTGCTGATATATAGTATATGAAATGGTGATGAATAAATGATGTTGATGGTGATGATTTGTTGATGAATCGATGATAAACAAGTGAATAATTTTTAATGAATTCCTCACTGATTTGTATGATCCGTCATCGATTTATCAACAGCACCGACCTGTATGTAATTCACTGACTTATATCTGGTACTGCAGGGTACATGTTTGTGGGTATGTATTTATAAAGATGTATATATCTACTATTTTCTGTCCAACGTTAGCCATCGCCTTTAAGCTTCTCTACAAGATGCTGTTCAAGCTGCCCGACGTGAACTTTGCTGTGGAGAGCATGTTGCACCCACACACCTTCGAGTGGGAGGCGTGCGATGAGGAGTTCGACAACAAGGGCTACATGATCCACCTGCAAGCTTCCGATGGTCGCAAGTTCAAGCTGGACTTGCCGGAGCACACAAACTGCATCCTGGAGAACTACAAGCTGTGCAATTTCCACAGGATTGCTGGAAACCAGAGCAATAGTAGTGGCCGGAGGCCAGGAGGCGCCAGGCGGGACTCGAAGTCACAGCTGGATCATGACTCGTCTGGGAATAATGGCAGCGGATCGAGCGACATAATGCACATGTGTCCGAACCGATTGGTGTCCTGTGTGCGCCAGCTGCTGGATGATGGTAAGTATGTCGCAAACATTCTGATTTTAATGGTCGAACCCCACATATATTCTCGTCGGCAGGCATCACACCCTTTCCGTACAAGGTGGCCAAGTCCTTGGACCCCTTTATGTACCGAAATATTGAGTTTGACTGCTGGAACGACATCCGCAAGGAAGCCAAGCGCTACAACGCCTATGCCAATGACTACAACTTCAAGGTAAAACGGATCGACTCTAAAACACTTCTCTCCTGGGACGCACACAAAGCCCAGTCAGTGCACACACACACACACGTTTCATGTTTTCTTCACTCATCCACACACACTCTTCATTACTGGTCCAGCTCCTTGCTTTTGCCTGTCAACCCCTCCCCTTCTATCTCGAATTTGTGCTATTTGTCTTGCAGGTGGGAGCCAAGTGCCGGGTGGAAATGGAGCACGAGTCGGAGCTAAAAACGTGCCACATTCAAAAGATCTCCAGAGACAAGACCCACTGCGTGGTCTTCGTGGAGAAGATTGGCAAGAAGCTTTTGGTATCGCTTTCCTTATCTACCTCTTTCTTTGTGTTCTGTCAATCTATGAAGTATATGTCGTTGCATTCAGGGAATCTGAGGAGTCTAATCTTTGGGTCTTTCGCCTGGCTTTTAGGTTCCCTACGAGTCCCTGCACCCCGTGCCGCCCGATGAGTTCCGTCCGTGGACGCTCCCCTATCGCTACCAGCGCCAGATGCAGCACCACCGCATGCAGCTGTCCAAGGTAGCGAGCAAGCCCAGCAAGATGGCCAAGTGGAAGAAGACCAAGCTGTTCGAGATCGGCCAGTATTTCGAGCCCAGAAAGCTAGTCTTGGGGCCGATGCAGGGCTACGTACCGCTGGACAACTGCTATCGCGGGGTGGCCCAGAATGGGGAGCAACGGGATCCAGAGCAGCAGAATCACGGCGTGGATCATAGTCAGAGGGAGCAGAGCCAGCGGGAGGGACCCCAGAAGCCGCGGCAGCAGCGCACCAAGGAACTGAGGGTATCGCGCCAGATCTCTAATGCTCCAGGCCATAGCCACGACTCGGCCGCTTCTGCCGCTCTGCCGCCACCCACTCACTTTATGAACTATTTGCCCATTATGTCGCCAGGTCACCACGGAGATCCGGCTCCTCCATCATGGCCCGCATCCCCGTTGGCCATCTCTGAGGAGCTTCAATATCCGCTGGCCGGGCCTCCGCCGCCACCACCAGCCGATGGGTGCGTGTATATGCCTTTCAACGGCTATGGCCCGCCTCCAACGGGTCCTTTGACTCTGCCAGGACCGCATCCGTTCCTGCCGCCATCGCATGCAGCACTCAACACTCAAACAGCTGGCGGGGAACCCCGTCGCTCCCTTCATATGAACGGCGAAGATCTGCCCGCAGATGTGGGCACTTTGCGATACTTTTACAACATGGGCGTAGATATGCATTTGCGGATGTCGTCCCATCCACCGACTCCTGAAGAGATCGCCATGCTGCACAACAACACGGACCAATCGCCATTGAAAAGCGCTGGAGCGGATCGTCAGGCAGGTGGGGAGGCAACACCACCGCCTTCACCAGAAGCAGGCAACGCCGCGGACCAGCCGCCTCCTTTGGAGAAGGCCTACACGAAGCGCCACTCGAATCCGAACAGGGCCCTTGCTAAGCGGTCCGAGCCGTTGCACGACCTGAAGGATCCCCTAGGGCATGCAGCTCTCTTGCCGACACCCACGCCGACACCCTCGCCCACCACGAACGGCAGCCAGTTTAGTTTCTACAGCTCGCCGCCGCAGGCTGTACCGCCTCCGCCACCGCATCACTTGATGTCACCGCCCAGGATGCTTCAGCAGCCCCAGCCCCCACCGATCTTCTTTCACAAGGCGGCGGGACCGGGAATGCCGCCACAACTGACAGGAGCAGCTGGCGGACAGGTGCGTTTTTAGTATTCAATTACATTAGTGGGGTTGACCCATGTGAATCTGTTTTTTGGACCGAGTTTTGACTAGTTTTCAAGTTTTCCTGAAGAGAGCTTAGGACTCAGCCACTTTAATTTTTTTAACAGTTATTAAGAGAAGCATAAAGTATTTTTCAACATTTTTTGCAAGTCGAAATGTTGCAAAATTTCCGAGATATAGGAAAAAAAAAAGGTACCATCATGGTCAACACGATTCTGGCGAACTGGCAAGGTCGATTTCAAAAATTTAAATGCAGATATGATCTGGATGAATGCGGATACGGAACAGACTAGTATATTTTGAAAATATATAAATTTCGCGCCACTTTGACTTCTTATTTTTGAAAAACGCCCTTTTTTATTTGTCTATTTTGCAGTGTAAAAAAACCTTCTTGACCTATCTAAAAGATCCTAGTCTATTCCGTGTCCGCATGTATCCTGAACATATTCTGCAAATTTCAGGACAATCGGTTAAGAAATCATATTAAGCAGTTGGAAAACGTGGTTTCGAGAAAAAACCGAAAAGAAATAATCATTGCAGGAGTTAGATGTCTTTTCAGTGATGTAACTTTGTAACGACATCAAATATCGAAAAATCTTCTAAGAAAATAAATTAAGTCACATGGGTCAACCCCATTAAGAGGTCCTTAAACTGTTTATTTGCTGCACTTAGCTTTTAACTTCTCTTTTACTTTTCTTTAAACTTGGGACTTAACGCAGAAACCCGAATTAACGCGCGGAAGATTCTTGCAAGAACTAAAAACGGGATAGGAAATTAAAACTAAATCGAGAGTTGGCGACAAAGAGGTTTTCGTATTAAAAAAATGCTACATTTACTTGAATCAAAAGTAGCAGGGACCGTAAATAATGATTATCAATGTTTTCTTTAATCCAAAAAAAAATAATCCACTTGGAAAAGCCGCAAAAAAGAACGAATTTTACCAATTGCCTACCATTTTGATGCTGATTTAATTGCTCAAAAAATTATTATTTTTTTTTCGCTTAGAATTTCGCTTAATGTGTTTTTATGGGTTCGTCTGTTTTCGATTCATAGGATTATGTACATTTTTTTCAAAGAAACCTCCCAAAATGAAGATCTTACACATAAAAATACCGTTCAAAAATTAGTCATTATATTTTTAGCGATATTTTTTCCCTCAAAATAATAATAAATATTTTTGGAGCGATTATGTAAATAAAAAATTATAATTGTTAATGGCAAGTAAAATGTATTAAAATCAATAGATAATCATTAAACATTTATATTTATTATTTGACTTATAATGATTACGTGTTCTGTAAAATTAGCATGTTTAGAATACATTTTATTTATTTACAAATTACCTGAAGCTTCTGCTTTTCAACGCTTCAAGAGATTTCCCTGCAACTAACATAAACAGACATTATTTTGAATAGTTTATTTTGTAGTTTAGTGCACTGCGTTCCTTATTTTCAAGCAAGGTTTAAGCTAGGCTTAAAATGTCGCTGATGGTATAGTTAAGAGGCACGATTATATTAACATTTAGTAATGCATTTAATTTTATTGAATATCCTCTGTTACCCGCAGAACCCCTATGCCTGGGGCATGCCACCGCCAACGTTGGTGGCCCCCCCATACGAGATGATTGGCAATTTACCCATCGAACAGCCGCCGCAGCAGCCACAGCAACATCAGCCGACGACCATGCCGACATCCCCCGCTCAGGCCCAGCCAGCAGCCGTCTACGCTGCCGCCCGTCATCACTAACAGTGGGGGAATAAATACGGGAAATCGGATCAAACCGATGAGAGGCGTACATATATACTCAACGATTTCAAACGAACCGACTTTTTAAAACTCCATTCTACTTTTAAAAATCTGTAAGTCACTTTTTAAAGACACTTTCGCTTCTCAAATGCGCACCCTGTATACTCCAAAAAGATCGTTTGTACAAACATTGATTGATTGCATAATTTAAAGAGAATGTCAACGCACTTAACTTCGTTTTAAATTTGTAATATAAAGCAGTTTTATAGGATTTTATCAAAACATTTATTAATCACATCATAATCCGTAAAAATCGTAACCTAAAGGCAAGTACAGGCTACAAAAATGTAAGAAAAAACCTATTTATATGATTTATTTAAAAAATACTATCTATACATATATATTCTGCCATGTACATACATACATATCTAAATGCTCCCTAACGCTGTTCAACTAGAAACTCAACCATGTGGCATGTATTCGAAAATAACTGTTAATAAATCAAGAGAGACTAACAAAGATTCTTACTTTATTCTGTGCTGCAATTATCAAGTAATTGTGCATTTATTCACAATAAAGGAAAGAGACAAAAAAAAATAAAAATATAAATAAATTGATTTTAATATATTTTGCTTGCCATTAATTTTTATAATTTTACATTTTCTTGATTGCTCAAAGAATAATTATTATTTTGAGCGAAAAAATATCGCTCAAAAAATAATCATTATATTTTGAGCGATATTTTTCGCTTAGAATTTCGCTCAATGTGTAATATCTTCCTTCTAATAAGTTTCTTTGAAAAAAAATTTACATGATTTTATGAATAATAATAATTATTTTGTGGGTAATTAAATAAAACTTAAAAATTAATAATTAAAATGGTTTAATCTATACAAATCTAGATTTCAGCTCTCATTGATTATCTTGAAAGAGCTTCCAAATTGAAGCCAATTGGTATAATTCGTTTTTTTCAAGTGGATGATTTTTTTGTTTAAAGAAAACATTGATAATCATTATTTACGGTCCCTGCACTAATTTCACAGCAAACTTCCCAGCTCAGCTCCGCTTTCAGTGTGGGTGTTAGTTTCTCTGAAATTATCAGCTCCGCTCTCCGCCGCCATTGTGCGCTGGAGCTAACTCCCGAGGGATAATACAACTAATAAGAACTAGGGAATAGATTTTTTTAAATTTAATTTAATCATAATTTCCGAAATATTTATAGGAAATAATATCAAAATATCAAAGGTACATTTTTAGACTAATTAGAAGTTGAAAGAATCTATATTGGTATAGGCTGACATTTTGGAAGGGGTTTTCCCGCTATTTTCTTAAAATATTTATAAACTATCAAAGTGAAGTACAAAGTAATTGTAAAAAGAAAAAACAGAAAAATGTAAAAACAAATCAACTTTTTTGTTGTAAATTTCCCCAAGTTAGAGAATTCTTAAAAATAGATTTTAGTTTACAATTTCAGCCTACAAAACTGTAGAAAGCGTTTATCCATTTTATCCATCGAGAATGGAAAGTATTAGCTGGGTTAACGACTGGAAGGCCTGCGTGCTGATGTCCGCCGATCGTTTGTAGGAGGGCTATTGGAGCAAATAGGAAACATACAAATTATACAAAAATTACCAAGGTTTTTCCATGTTTTCCATGGACTATATGCATATGCCGCTATTTTTTATACCCTTGGAGGGTATTCTAATTTTAGTCAGAAGTTTGCAACGTAGAGAAAAAGACGGTTTCGACCCTATTTATATATTCTTGATCGGCATCAACAGCCGAGTCGATCTAGCCATGTCCGTCTGACAGTTTCTATGCAAACTAGTCCCTCAGTTGTAAAGCTGTCTGAATGAAACATGCAGATAGTCTTCTGACTATTTTTACTCCTATATATGTCGGAACTGGACAGATCGGCCGACTGTATCATATACATAGCTATGTCATAGAAGAGATCGAAAAGTTTTCGAAAAAAAAGATATAACTTTGCCACTTTATCACCTAATTTAAGAATTTCGGTTTTAGTTTTATGAACATCAGACGACTATACGAAAAAGTTAACATGGAAACGATGGGCAGATGTAGAGCAAAATGTAAAGCTGTCTATGTAAAAGTGTAAGTGTAAATCTGTAAACTAAAAATATATAATTATGATCAATTAGAAAACTGCAAGGGTATACAAACATCGGCGTGCCGAAGTAAGCTTCGTTTATTGTTAATTCCTATGAAATGTGAAATATTAATTGAATATTAAAATTTATAATATCATCATTTTACGTGGTTTTCGAAAATTCCTAGAAATTTCAGAACATGCTCTTCGAATGAAATGTATAATTAAAATACAAAACTGTAATGGCTTTACTTAAAACTCCTAGACAAACATTGTTGTAAGGTGGTTTCAAATCTCTTCAAATGCAAACACGAAACTTATTTGTGACGTATCGGCTGGGGATCGACTATATACTCTGCGAAATATTTGTTTAAATACTAAGAAGATGACTGAAATCTCATCATGACATTGGTCCAAGTTTGATAATAAAGAAATTAGCAGTTTGGTTAATGAATCGAACAAATTACAAAGTAAAGAGCCTTTCTGAAAATATTACCATTTAATACACGTTTAATACACCACTCACATGCCCGAAAGAAACGTCAAGGAGTGCCAGGAACAGGAGGAACGTAGGGAACCATTCTTGTCTCATTTTGACCCAAAACTTGTTGATGTGTAACGTCTACTTGACGTGCCCAATAACTTTGAACTTGGAAGCGATTCTTTTTTGTTGGCTTATTAATTCTGTTTACTTGGGTATTATTTTTTAGTGCTCCCAATTTATTTCTGCTTACAGACTGAAAACGCATCGCGAAAGTGTCGCATTTTTATGCTGAATTTTCAAACTGCCAAATGGGCGGCACTGGCGACCTACATTCCCATTTTCCGATTTTGCGGCAGTTCCACCTGTCATCATCCGATCGCTGCCTCTCCCCCCAATTATTACCGGCATTGTTCTTCGTTTGCTACTCACTATTGGCAGTTGCCAGTTGCGTGAGTGGTAATTGACCAGCCCTCCGAACAATGGGAAGGACATCAGAGTTGGGTGTAATGACAGCTCGCACTTTGATTACTCATACACCTGTGATTACATGCGACACTTTTCGGGAAGTGGCTGAGCTTCTACAAACAGACTTTTCTTTGGGACTTTACTAACTGGGACAGTGTCTTCTTTTTACCTAAGGGTAACTATATTAGCGTTCTTGTTGCAAAAGTTGCAAATATCGCTGACAGCAGCATATAGTTGTGAGCATTAACAAGGAAGGAAGCTTGCTTCGGGACCCCGAAGTTTCAATACCCTTGCACTTGCAATTAGATCGATTCGAATGAATTTTTCATAAACGAAACGAACTTTTGCTAATTTTTTAAGCTTTTCATAGTCTTTACATTGACCGATCTCTCATATCGCCACTATATATGTGTTGTCCGATATTCAAATTAATTAAAAACATTATTTCAAAATTGTAAATAGGAACTATATCTTTGTTATTACATATATTAAAAATAAATTAAAGAAAAAGGGTTATTTTTTCAATATTGCAGCTATGATCGTTCGATTTCATTTCCTTAAAACCAAATTAGAAGTTGTTGTTCAAACTAAAATCATCAAAAATATTACCCTTCTCAGAGTAGATAACAACATATTGTACAACGGCCAAGTAATAATATTTTCAGAATCTATTATGCCGTCAATCGCAGATGATCTTAAACCAATGGGATTTCTTTTTGTAGCATAACTTTGGACACCTGTAAAACGTAGCAATTTTTATAATGAATTGGTTTGTTTTTAAAACAGATTTTGAGTGGACCCTAGGTCTTGCTTTGCCATTTCAAACGAAATTTGTGAGGCACACCACTTAATTGGTATCAAAAGCAGGTCAAATTTATGATCCCTTAAGTAATAGGATGACCCAAATTTAAGTATAGTTTCTATGTCTTCATTCGATGTCGGATTTACCAACGTTCGTAATACTATTTGTAGGTATTTTCCAGATTCAAAAACATATCTTTTTTTTCAAAATTTTTTTTATTTTTTTGCAAAGAAACCTGACTGGCTGCCAAGACCTCCTCGGCCGTCGTCATCGAATGGATTGGGTGGAGTGGGTGTGCGTGAGTGGGCGTGGTTGTGGCCGCAGGCGGTGGGCGATGAACGATTGGCGATGGGCAGGTGGCATGGGAATCAGGCTGTATTTTAAAGCATACATAACACTAATCAGCCAGAGACCGGACACCGGATAACGTCGGCGGTGACTGGACAGCCGCTTCGGGGAATTCCAGAGCCGCAGCAGTCACAGCAGTCCGGCGGCCACCACTCTTACTTGACTTTCGTCGCTTAGTAGGAGGGAGCCGCATAGCTGCCGGATCCGGAGGGACCGGCGCCGTAGTGCTGGTGGCCATGGCCGGAGCCATAGGGACCCTCGCGCTCACCGGCAATGTTGGCGAGAGCGGACAGACCCTGGTTGCCACTCTGGAGCAGCTGGTATCCGGCGCTGGCAGCGGCGGAATCAGCTCCCGAGGCGTAAGCGGGCAGGGCGCGACCACCGTCGTGGTTGCCATGTCCAGAGCCATGGGGTCCGGCTCCGTGACCGCCGTGACCGTGTCCGCCATGACCGCTGTGTCCACCGTGTCCGCTGTGTCCGTGTCCGGAGCCGGAATGACCCTGGCCGTAGCCCTGCTTGTTCTCATTGACAAAGTATTTCTCTGCTGGGGGCTTCACCACGTTGACGAAGACGGGCTCCACCTTGACGCGACGTGGGTGGTGCTTGACGTAGACCTTGCGCAGCACGATTGCTGGGGGCTTGTGGAGCACCACGGGGGCGGGCTTCACCACCAATGGGGGGTGGTTGACCAGGACCTTGGTGGGCGGGCGCTTGACGATGATGGGGGCGGGACGGTGGATCAGGATCTCACCCTTGTTCTGGGGATATGTGATGGAGGAGGTAAGGGTGTTGCCCTTGGTGTTCACGGGCTTGTAGGGGATGTTCTGGTCCGAGCCGTAGCTGCTCTGGCCGGAGCCATAGCCGCCCTGGCCTCCAGCCTGGGCGACTCCAGCAGCATCAGCGCCAGACTCCAGACCCTGGGATCCGGCACCAGCGCTGCCGTACTCGCCACCAGCTCCGCCGGCAGATCCAGCAGCAGCTGCAGCCGCCGAGGCGGCATCAGCTCCATCGGAGCCACCGCCATGGCCGCCGGACACGGGTCCGCCATAGCCCTGGGGTCCGCCATAATTGGCGCTCGCACAGGCCTGCAAAGGAACAGAGAGCAAACAGAAGTTTAGTAGAAGTTTAATATAATGAAGTCTCATTAAGCCCTATTTGTATCTGCTTTCTGGGATTGTATGTTCGAATTGAACCATCTTAATCGATGTATATAATTTTAGAACTTCAGAGAACTGTTTTATTTTTCCCAAGTACTCTAAAGTATATCGTAATATATTATATATTATATATTACGATATTGAATACCAAAAGAATGATATTCATGGCTTGAGCTGGTTTTTGTCAAGTGAAAAGCGGACAGATGTTTGGTCCAAGCCAGTCCTCTGTGACTTCCCTGAGTCTAAGGCCTCACGGATTCAATCCTCCGAATCAAACACTTACGATCAGGCAGGCGGCTAGCGCCCAAATGTAGGTCGATCTTGTCATCGTGTCCTCCGGTGCAGTTCCAGTTGCTTTTCGGCCGCTGGTTGTGCTCCCACTTGGATTGTCGACTGTCTTCTGGTGCCCTCCGTTGGCGGCCTGCTACTTTAAATATGCTCCGGTCGGGTCTCTGGCATTGGGTACGTGACATTTCGCCCAGTGGCGACTCCGGTGCCGGTGGTTCCGTTCCGCTTTGTTGTTGCGCCCCCGACTTGACCATTGCGAGAACATGGCCAAACGCTGATAGGTCGCACGCATCTCATCGCATCGCACCCAGCGCATATCACGGCGTCTTCAGCTTCAGCTTCATCTTACAGAGAAACCCAAGCCCCAAGCCCCGAGCCCGGAATCAGCTGCCGGGCATTGGATCTCGGCCGCATATCGAGGTCCGAACGTTTGCGCAGATTGCGAAAATAGTTCCGCATTGGCAGACATACTATGGTGCTATAATTCGGAGTCGGGAGAGAGGGAAACCAATGCTAAAAATACCAGCTCGATATGGACCATCGATTCTTGTTACGCCTCAAAAAAGGTCCTCCTGCAATTCCCTGAGGAAGGGAGTAGGGGAGTAAATGCAGTTACGATTTTGGGTCTACAAGTTTTGTAGGTTTGTATGTTTAGACTAACGGACTCCTGATTGGTACTGAATGAAAAAGCCATCAAGTTTGATTGATGATAATGACACACATGCATTATTTGAGAGAAAAAACAAACTAAATTTGAATTTAAAAATAGTAATAGTAATTTTAATTCTTTCTGTGCATATAGTACATGTAGATAGAGGCATATAAATACACAAGGATAACTCTATTTATCCTTTACGCGCTTAGAAACATTATGAACTGCACTGCTAGTGTATTTATAATAAGATTTATTATCATTATTCATAAAAGATTTTCATCGTATTCACTTTATATATATTTTATGTAAGTATACACTAATGAAAAACATAAAATCGAGCTTTGAGATTTTATGCATCCTTTTTAAAATCCAAGTAAAAGCCTGAAAATTCTAGAAATAAGATTTATGAGATTTTATTTAAGCACTTGAATATTGAACAAAAATTCCTAAAATAATATTATACGATTTTTTTGACTAAATGACATGATTTTATGACCAAATATCTTTTCCTTTTATCAGTGTACACATTGTCTCTGTTGGTTTAATTTTGGAAAGTATCCTTTTCCCCCTTTCATATTTTGAACTAAAATTCACACAAATAAAAGTGTCTCTTATTCAAAGTTTAAAGCATTTGAACATTATTGAAGTTTTGTTATAGAAAAATTGGATACGTTTTCTACGTTTTTCTATGCATAAGTCAGTTTGAATTCAATGAACATCGATGGCCTTCCAGGTCCAGTGAATGATAAGCCATGTTTTCTTATAAGTAAACAAGAAATACAGTACGAACAATTTAGGCTACCTACCTACGGAATCTGTAGTACAGAATTATCAATCAAGAATTTTCCATTGTTAAGTACGGGCAATATCTGAGAAGATAGCTACTGTGCATCTTACGGATAATAAATGCATTTCTCTTCGCTTTTTATTCGTACACCTACAAATACAAACTTGAATTGATCTCAAAAGGTGTGTTTGTAAATAAAATGAAAAGTTAACCCAAAACCCCCTCTTTAAATTTGCAATTTGGTCAAATTATGAACACATTCTTTGCTTAAACCTGAAGAACTACATTGAAAGAATGTGAATATATATGTGAATAGCATATTCTTTCAATAAATAAATCAAAGTTCCGCTCGGAATGTTGAATCCCATTTAGTTATGAATTTTTTTATGATACAAACACTAAGCTTCGGTCTTTTCTCCACTGTCAGGCCTTCAAAGTGGCTGTTTAACTAGCCAAGCTAAATACTATAAATAGATTTGTTCATAAACATATAGCAGTGTAATCACTTTCCATTTCCCGTCCCCAACAAAGTAATTTCCACGAATTGTTTATATTTTAAGCATTTCTTTCTTTTCGTCTTTTATTTGCACACAGCGCACTCGGCCGACAAATAAGGTAAAAAAAAGGAGAAAATTAAATTAAACCAGCCGCGACGGGCTGACGGTGGAGGCGAAGCTCCTTAGTAGTTGTTCTGGCCGTAGGGCGCGGGGCTGGCGTACAGGGGAGCCTCGTTGCCGGCGGAGTAGCCATCGGCTGAGGAGGCGGCACCGGCAGCAGAGGCGGCACCGGAGCTACCATAGCTCTGACCATAGCCCTGGGGCTGGTGGTTGTACTGGGGGGCAACCACCGGAGCCAGCGGGGCCTCAATCTTCTTGCCAGGCTTGTAGACCTTGACGTAGACGGGGTTGAGGCTGAGGGGAGTGGGCACCTTGTTGATCACCTCCTGCTGGTAGATGACCGAAGGCTTGATCTTGTAGATCACCGGATTGCCACGGACCACCGTCGGGGGGCCGCTGTTCACATGGGCTGGCGGTGCGCCCGGCTGGTGGACAATGATGGGGGGCAGGGGCTGGGTGGCGATCACCTGGTGATTGTTGTGGCCCGACGGCACCAGCAGCGAGCGGAAGAGGTGCTGGTCGACGAACTGGGGCGACACCACCTTGATCTTGCCCTGGCGGATGTTGCTGGCCAGGTTGGTCTCCGCCAGCGACTCGGCGATGTCCTCCGAGTTCTTCAGCTTCTGGTAGTTGGGATCGGCGTTCAGAGCCTGGAGCTGAGCCTGGACGCGACCCAGACGGCGGGCCTCCTCCGGGGTGGGCTGGATCTCTGCCTGCGAGGCGATCTGGTTGGCCGCCGGTTGGTTGCCGCCGGTGGCCACATTCACGTACTCATCGAGTCCGGCATTGGGGCCGCCCGACAGGTACTGTCCACCACCACTGTGGTGGCCATGACCGTGCCCATGGCCATAGTTAGCGCTCACCAGCTGAGGGAGACAAGAAGGTGGCAAAGATATTAGTTGCGAGTTACAGGAGAGGGATGCGCCGCGAAATAATTAGTCGGAAATTACAGAGAAAGGATGTAGCGTGTTAAGAGTTGGGAATTACTAACCGGCGCGGCGGCGATGGCGAAGATGCCAAACCAGAGACCGAGTTTCATGTTGCCGTTTACGTGTGGATTGGATCGTCTACTGCTCGGTGTCTGGCGGAGACTCCGGCTCTTTATAGCGCCTATAATCGCTAGTCACCACGGCCAGCTACGTGATCCATTTCCATTTCCGATTTGGCCGCATTGTTGTCTCGCCATCGTGCCGAGATCAGAGACAACCTCCTAACCCCCAGAGTGGTCTGCAGTCTGCGTTCCGCCCCGTCGCAATCTTCTCTTTGTCGGTGTTCGGGTGGGTCGCCTTGGCCTGAATCGTCATAGGGTGACTCTGTCAGAGATGGCCCAAACCTACCTCTCAAATGCTGTAGATATCTCTTAGCGATCGAGTCCCGAGTTCTTTCTCTTCAAGAATAGGTACTATCATTAGGATGTGATATGGGTATCATGTATTGGGGATGCTGTCTGATCATTTTCTCTTTGAGCACTTGAGTCAGGAGATAAGTACTTCTGACTCTTGGCATTGCTTTCTCATTTTCTTTTCGAAACGGTTGGTCTACTGACACTATATGTTTTGGGTACTTACGTGTGGTTTTTGGTTCTCTCATTGGAATATCTTCAAATGGATCTGATCTTTACGAAATTTAGACTTACTGGTCAAAATCATCTCTTCAATCTGTTTAATTTTTCAGATATAATTGGGACCAGGTGATAAAAGATTTCCTGAATAGATTGGCTTGATTTGACATGGTTAACTTTTTAATAAATTGGGTTACAGTGTTCAAGACAGCATCTAGTATTTGCGAACTATTGCATCAGTGCGTGCTATAAGTCTATATGTCTATATAGTCTCATAGCCATAAAATACCATTTTCAGGTAAATTCTCTGCTAACCCTCCTAAAAGTAAGACATATTCGAATTATAGCCTACAGTCCATGGTACGATAGTAGTTATACTGGTTTCCAATCTATATTTGTACCATATTGTATTATATTTATAATCAAACATATTCGGGTTTCAATGCACGTATTTTGGGCTTTTTTATTATTAGTTTTTATCTAGAATGTTAGAAGTACAAAAATTATTTCGTATTGGTTTTCATGTGAACGAAAATTTCGTAAAAATTGGTTTAACCAATTTTAAAAAGAGAATAAACTGCTAGTGAATCTTTCGATCGCGCAGCAATATTCATAACTTGGTCCAAAATATTTGTTCAAATATAAACCCAAAACTTGAAATTCAGTTAAATGTGTTGTATTTTTATTTTTTATTTTATTTTAATTATATAATCGCTTATAAAAAACAATACTCAGGAACTTTAGCATACCTTGGGGTACTAATTGGTCGTCTAGTAATCTTTCTATAAGAACAAGGGTTTGGTTTTATAACAGGATAAACTCACTGATGTGTTCAATTTCATTTATATAATATAATTAATACACAAATGTCCGATATACTGAAAATGTCTCCCTTTTTGGTGGTAAATTAGAGTTTTCAGAACACAAACTTGTTATGTTTTTCTTGACTTTATTATTGTATTTGGACTATCCTTAATCTCTGTGTTTTTGTGTGGTGTATGTGTGTGTTTCCTTGGGTGTGTGTTGTGTGGTTCAGCCTCATTTATGGAGCTCCAAGGACCTCCTTACAGACCTCGTCGGTAGAGAAGATAGGCGAGGTCGCGTGTAGGTCGACTGCCGTAGTCGTTAAAAGGCGACTTAAAGGTCAGCTGGCTGTTTAACGAGTCACCCTCCTCCTCATAGCCAACGGCTACTCCTCCTCCGTCTGACCCAGATCGCACTGGCGCTGAATTCGTTTGGGAGGCGTGCAGCTGATCCTCGCTGGAGTTTATGATGTAGCCAAGTTTCTGCGGCTTCTGGTATCTGATTTGTGTGTGCTGAGGTGCTTCTCGGTACTGGTGTTGTTGCTGGTGTCGGTGTTGTTGTGGGTGTTGTTGTCGGTGTTGGTGTTGGTGTCGGTGTTGTGGGTGTGACTGTGTCCGAGGAGTGTAGAGTTGTGTGTGCTGCAGTGCGTAGTTGTAGTGGTGTGGTTGCTGGCGCTGCTGCTGCTGCGACTGCTGGTGGATGAACTGCTGCTTCATGGCCAACGAGCGGCTATCAAAGCTCTGCTGCTGGCTACCCCTAAAGTAGCCACCGCTTGCAATTCTCTGAGGAGGAGGCGAAGAAGCAACCTTTCCGTCCGGCCGCTCGGCACCCGGCAGGTACTCGTGATGCACCTCCTCGTGGACACCGTTCTGGGTCTGATTTATCAACCGGTTGTACTCCTCGTTGGTGCCGCCCACCTGCAGATGAATGGCATGCTTGAAGTCGTCGCCCAGATGCTTCAGCCAGAAGCTTTCATCCACCTCGCCGGTGGTATAGATTCTGGTGGTCTGCCCACTCTTTGTTCTGCCCGTCGTCCCCGTTCCAGTTCCCGTCCCCGTACCCGTGGCAGCCATAACATCGATTACGTCGTACTGTTCTTCGTCCCCACGCTTCTGTCCCGACCCCCCCGACATGGGCTCCACGCGAGCGGCCTTCCGGAGATCGCCATTGAACATCCGGTCGGTGGTCCCCTCCAGATTGGGACTTGGAGTCGTACTTGAACTCGTGCTGCCATCGAAAGCCGCCTCATCGCTGGGTGTGGTGTCGCCGGGGCTCTATTGGGGTGAAAATGGGATTAGGAATTAAGAAAAAAAAAACGAAAGTCCCCAAAAATGAACTCACCTCGCCGAGAATCCCTAGCGGCGTTGCTACTAAAAACAGCAACGATATTATGGGCCATTTTGGCCACATTTTGGCGCAGTTTGGGTTCAACTGAAGCCCCACCGGCCCATGAATACCATTTAAATACTCCCAGAAAATGCAGCCACATGAGCATGCCCCATTCTATAATTCTTGACCAAAAAAAAAGACGTGCCGGGACGTGATCTATAACCAGATATAGAGGTACAGATGGCTCATCCACACGAATCTCCAGCGATCTTGATGCGTCAGTCGATGGCGAGAGAGTGCTTCCAGGGTCATTTGAATTCTTTTGCTCTACTCAATGGGCTCGGACTCCGGCTCCGGCTTTGTCGTCTGCTGCCGGGTGAAGTTCTTTTCTGGATCTTCTGGCTATGTACAAATACTAAGCGTGTTATGTGCCATCGATGGCATGCTAGAATACATGGTTTACATGCCGAACGACATATGTACACTGGAACATATTCGGAGACTTACCAAATTTCAAAATAAACCAGAACAAATTTGTAAGAAAATCGCAATACAAACACCTTCAGAAATGCACAGCTCTGTAAGCACTAGACAATAATGGTGGTTGGGTGGGATGTTTATGCAGCACTTTCAACACACTTTTAGTATGAACTTGCCGGGTATTATAATTTTAGCCAGAAGTTCTTGATCACCATCATCAGTCGAGTTGATCTAGCCATGCCTGTCAGTTCGCAACTACGCAAACTAGTCCCTCAGTTTTTAAAAAAGTTTGCAGATAGTCTTTCGACTATTCCTCACATCGGCAGTTTTGTGGAACTATTCCGATAGTTTTTGATGCGCTTAAATAACTATTCTTGGCCCTAAAAATCAGTTTTTAAAGTTTTCATAAATTATTATTGGTCTCTGAGAAATCGTCTCTTGAATTTATATCGATGATTTTTCCATATTTTTCCGATTTAAATAATATGTATAGAAGAAAGGCAGCTAACTTCGGGTCGGCAAAGTTTGTATATCCTTTCAGTTTGCAATTGGATCACTAAAAATCTATTCCTTTTGGTCAAATTAAGAGAAAAACTAACGGGTGATATATATAAAATAAATGATATTTAAAAACATAATTTTTAAATCGTATAAAATAACTATATTTTCGATTAGAAATATCTTATATTCAATGGCAGATATATGATGTAGTTGTCAAATTTTCATAAAATTAAAACGAAAGTCTGAAATGAAAAATGGCCATATCTCAAAGAAGATAAATATAAGTTGAGACACGGTGAAGTTATAATATTAGTGAGAGTGCTCAGAAGACAATCTGCAGAGTTTCCTTTAGACCTGTTTGGGTAGAAACGGGCACACGGAAATGGCTAGATCAACTCGGCTGTTCATGCTGATCAAGAATATTTATAGGGTCGGAAATGTCTCTTTCACTGCGTTGCAAACTTTTGACTAAAATTATAATAACCAGCAAGAGTATAAAAATATCGATAAAAATTTAAAAGACGACATCTCGAAGATCCATAAAGATTTTCCCAAACTTTAAAAACTGATTGTAAAATTCAAGAACAGTAAATAATAATAATGCAAGAAATAAAAAAATAAAAAAAATAAATCGTATTGAACTTACAGCAGCTCAAAAATCAATATTTAGTTTATTAGTTGGAACGAGCTACATGGGAATACTGTAACATATAGATACTATCAAAAAAATGTTATGAAAAATAATTATTACTGCGAGCTTATAATATATTTTCATCTAATTTGAGATATGGTCATTTAGTATTACATCAGAATGTCAGTTTGTCAAAGAAAAATTCGGTAGTTTAAGAGAAAAATATTAAACTGTAACTATAGTAGGTTTATATTGGCATTAATTCATTGTTTTTTAAAATATATATTTACAGTTTACATTACATATTTCTACCTTGAGATATACGTTTTTAAAATATTGTTTTTGAAATTTAATCAGACCCGAATCTTCTTCCTTTCTTTTCATTTAACCAAAATGAAACGATTCCTAATGATCCTAATGATAATTGCAATCTGCAAAGTTTTTACACCTTCGGCGTGCCGCTGGTAGCTTCCTTTCTTGTTGCAATTAATTTTAATAATATATTTTTTTTACATAGGTTCTAATGATATTTTAAAGGTTTTCCACTATAAATCCTAGGTTTTAAATTAGATGGATTATTCAATTGACTCAAATGATACAGTTAATATTTAGAGACCAGAGAGCGAAAAGTATTTGTTTCGAATTATGTATCTTTGATTGTCATACTACAATTTGCTTTTCGGTCATAGGTTGTTAATTGATATTCAAATTGGTTATAATTTATCCTAATTAATCAATTGGGGTTTTTCATATGTTATTCTGGCACATGCTTTCAATTTAAGTTGACCGATAAGCCAGTGTCACTTATTGATTTGGAACAACTTAGCATAAATCGAATTACTTATATTGGGAATAAGTGTGCTATGGGAAGAGTAGATTATTATTATTAATCAAATTTGGATACACGTACGTATACAGCTACTAGTAGAGTAGTTCGCTAGAGATCTTTTTCACTTTTGTCGGCACGTAGTTTATCGTCTCATTGTCTATATGCTTTCTTTTATATAAATATGTGTTTGCCGGCTCTTATCAGAGGTTTGAAAACATCGAAGATTTCAAACATCTATGTTTTTTTAACATCTCATCGATGCCAACATAGAAATTTCCGATTTTTTTAAGTGAAATCATTGATACATCGAACAAATTTAAAACACAAATCTAACTTATTACAAGTTAAGGAACTTCGTTAATGAGGTCAATTACGGTTCGCTCTCACCACCACCACAATGAGGTTATCTGATCAATATTTTAAGTAATTATTTTTTATTAATTTTAATGTTGAATATACAACAACAACATAGTTTTTGGTTCCTACACTCTTTACGTTCTTTCTGATTGTGGAAATGGGAAAATTTTCTAAAAACCATCGATGTTGGGTATTCTTTTCCAAACATCGATCGGTAAAAGATCGATCGCTTCCTAATTAGCGATCAGAAAGCAATTGAAAGGTTACATACCTTACATTACATTTACATTAGCTTAGCGCAATTGTTTTCCCCCATGATTCAAATGACTCGAAATGTAGAAAATATATTCCTTAAAGTTAGTTGTACTTCTACTTCAATGGTTCAATAGTAGTTAAAGCACATATAAATGATTAATAACTGCATCCAATATCCAAAAACGTAAAAGATAGAAGGTATTACGAAGAAATTTTTCAAAAATAAATAATAATCAGGCCTGCTCCGGTAATCGAAAACGGCAAGAATTTTTCGTTTTCGTTTTTGAAAACGAGAAATTGGTGCTCCGGTAATCGAAATCGAAAGATTTGTTCGATTTGAAAAACGGGCACCTTTTTCTGGCCGGAATGAAAAGTAAATGGCTTTTTTTATATGAAATCAGATCTTATTTACAAAAGGAAAAAAATAGTTTACTCAGTGGTCTATTGATGTTTATTCCACACCACCACAAGATCATTCTGGCAGGTAGTTATTTTATAAAAAATTTATTTCTGACCCCACCTCAGATTTGACAACAAAAGTTTTGCCGTGTTCAACCAGTTTTCTCGTTTTGGCGATAGGTCGATAGGTTCACCTCAAAAAGTTATCGCCAAGGTTGCCATATTGTTGGTGGAACGAAACAGCCAGTTAAAAATACTTATAAAATATAAACGAATACATTAATAACTTTAAAGGACCGCCAAAATGGTTGTTTATAAATAATGCTATTTAATGTGATT
>VNJY01007759.1:0-37726 GCA_008042715.1 Drosophila bocki
CGATTTTCATAAAATTTTTACCAAAATTCTGAAATAATATAAATTGGCCATATCTCAAAAATGATGGAATAATATTGAAAAACAGCCAAGTTATAATTTTTTTTCTAAAAATTTATCGAACATTTGTATGGCAGCTATATGATATAGTCGTCCGATCCGGCCCGTTCCGACATATATAGCAGTGAGAGTATATAGAAGACTATATGCAAAGTTTCATTCAGATAGCTTTAAAACTGAGGGACTAGTTTGCGTAGAAACGGACAGACGGACGGACGGACAGACGGACAGACGGACAGACGGACAGACGGACATGGCTAGATCGACTCGGCTGTTGATGCTGATCAAGAATATATATACTTTATAGGGTCGGAAACGTCTCCTTCACTGCGTTGCAAACTTCTGACTTAAATTATAATACCCTGTAAGGGTATAAAAAGGGGATTTGAAACATAAGGGAGAATGGCAAGAAAGGCCAGACACAGGGTTAATCCTTGCTCCAAAAAAAACTGGTTTTAAATCCCAACAGAAGCTGTCATCAAATTTTCATTTAAAAATAAAATTCTTTCTAGGAATTAACCATAAGAAATATAAGATTATACCCCCTCAGTTCACAACTCTTCGCCTTGACTTTGTCACTTAATTTATCACAATTTCCAATTACAATTTTTCAAAGATTTATCATTCCACACCCAGCACGCTCTTTCATTCACTCACTCATTCATTCATACATTTATTTCCTCAGTAGATGAATGATTAATTTTGTTTTTTGAGCCTACCTAATTATTCAGCGCCGCTCAGGGATCGGCGAGTAATTACAGGAAATCCTTTTCCTGCCGCTCACTAAAAAGCATTTCAATGTAAAAGGCATTCGGTGGCTGTTCTTGCGGCTGCCACACACGCATGCCAAGAGGAGATCCTTTTCTTATTTCATTTATTTTTGGTGAAATCGCAGCATATGGCCAAGGATATGGTTGTGGTGTGAGTCCAACATGTGTCTGGAGCTGTCAAGTGCCGAATCCTTTTACTCCACACGCGTGAAGGCAGAGATCATGCCGATGATCGAGTTACGCCAGCTTACTCAGAATCCTTATCCTTCAATCCATCCATCCTTCAATCGATCGAGTTGCAGCACGCGTACGCCCTAAAAAAGATTCGGGATTTGGGATTCAGGACTCAGGACTCGCTTCTCGAATGCCAGGGCAGATGTTACACCTCCTGCTCTCTTTGAAGCGGTGTCCTGTTGCGATCTCAAGTGCATCTAATGGCTTGTTTATCAGCATCCTTGATCGTTGGCCAAATAAATTGAGAGTAGGTACCATTTGTAAAAAAATCCTTAATTGATTGTATGGCGACGCTCTAATCATTTCTAATTGCAAGGCGAAGGACTCAAAGAGATGTCCTAAGATAAAATATACTTAGAGAAAAAGAGTCTTTCCAAAGCAAGCATTTAATACATTTTTAATACAATTTTTAATACAGAAAATAAAAGTAAACAATTTATATAAAGCGGCTGAAGGTTTGGCCTTAGTGCCTGTGGTCCACCAAATGAGGTTTTATCAGCCTTGAATTGCGTTCTAAATGATAGGAAATATTAATTAGCAGTAATGTTTACTTAAATTAAGTTTTAAATAATTTTAAAACACTTTTAAAAGGCAAGACTTCCTTTGATACAACTTATATAACATTTAAAACTGGTATAGAATACGTTCGTACCTTTAACTTTTCCTAGAAATACTTGGTGTGGCACCCTCTTAATTCTTTCTTTAGCATTTTCCTGGACCTTAAGCTCCTTATTCTGTTCCACCTCCGTGTTTTCTTTAACTTGCATAGTTGGTTCTAGTTCTATATTCTTTAAGTTTAAGGACTCCTGGACTTTATTCTTCGGATCTTCTACGTTCAAACTCTGCTCCGGTTTATCCTGTTTCTCAAGAACGGCCTGGTCTTGCCTAACTTCTTCATTGGGCCAAGAAAGAAAGGTTTGTACAGCTGCTAAAAATATACATAAATTTATAAATATATAAAAGTTAATATATATACATTTTTTTATTCATTTATTATAACTAAACTTATAAAAACTCACGATTCAGTTCAACAGGACACTGCTCAAATGCTGGCGATCCATGGTGGCGGAATATGCCCCCCAGAGCCTCTATATTGAGCATCACTAGGTATAAACCATTATTAATATCTACCGTGAAACTAAAAGGGAGATCTTATAGGATCTGCTTACAAGGCATACCCCACACGCTGGCCAGGATCAGCAGGACTACTAGAAAAAAAGGTGTCCAAATGGGCAGACCAGCAGAAAGCATTTTGTATATAGGAAATATGTTACGAAGCTTGGAGATTGAAAATGACTAGAACTGTATAGAGTTCAATAGAGAAACTTAACCAGGCCTGCTTTACATTTACATAAAATCTTAGAAATGTTATATAAATATTTAAAAATGAATTTCTTTATTTACTTTACCAGTTTTTTCCCTCAGTGCCCTTACAGTTAATCCCCAGCTCATCCCCCTCCACATATCCACGATGAACCCAAGCCAAAACAGCTGCCCCTCGCAGCGATCTAACACACATATCTTTCCTATTGTCTGGCCAGGAATCGGCATTTGAATCTCCAAGGCGATAAGAATCACCGACCACCAGAGACAGGATGTGCAATGAGAGTTGCCAAAAAACAATAATAAAACCCAAAGAGCCAAAGGATGTTTACTTAGGCGCACGTACGTGACTCTGTGAGGTAATTTCAGTAAGTCCGGCTGATAATTACGATTGCCTTGGATACATATTTGCTTAGCCTTGTTGATTTTCAATTACGTGCCCGAGTCCCAGAAACCAGATTGTGATGTGTTTGTGCATAAATTGCCAGGCAAAAGGAAGTTAAGCCACCTCCCTCGTTCGATAGTTATAATTTACACATCTGGCAGATGGATGAGCATTCAGGGGGAGCATCGCGTGCCTTTGGATATATACCAAAAATATCCCAAAGATATATCCAACTATATATAGAGCTAAAACCACCCCCGAAAACTAAACGATTTACGAGTCTTGGAGTCATTAAAGATCTACAAGAAGCAAGGGAAATGTATATACAGAAAGCTGAGGCTGGTCTGGGGCGTGAGCAAGTTAGTTATAGTTATTTTTACGATCACACAGAGAGAGAGAGATTTCCCCTATATAATCCCATAGAGCAAGCAGCCTCCCTACGTTTTATTGGCACTTTCCCCGGGCTATAAATCAATAAACAGATTGTGTGGCATATCTCCAGCTAGTCATAAAGTTTTCAGCATTTTCTTTTCCTTCGGGGAATTTTTCGCCGGTTCGGAGGTGTAGGTAGCAGCAATAGCAGCTGTCATGTTTTCCCTCGACTCTTTTTTCAGGTTTTTCCGAGTCTCCACAACTGAAATCTTATTACAAAAGAACGTCCGAATCAATCAGAAAAAGAATCATAATAAAACCAAATCAAGTAACCGTAAATAAAAATTAAAAAAAAAAAAGCTGAAAAAATAAGAAGCGCTCGTAAAGAAACAGGCGCAGACACAAACATTCCAAAAACGAAAATGCCACACAGCCTGCGAAATGAAGAAATTCACTGTGAAAAATCAGTATCTTAGAGAATTTTCTTATAAATTATTTAATATGTAAGGTAAGTTTGGGACTTTTTATGGGATTTATCAAAAAAATCACGCAAATAGTATAATAAGAAATCAGTTTACTTTCTTAAAAGGTCGATAGAGATCAGCATAGGTATCCGATGCTAAAACCTGTTTGGAATTATAGGGCAACTTAAGCGGTAAAGGAACATATACCAAGTATAATTTCTTAGGCTTCGTTTCCTTTCAAATAGAGAAATTTTAAGAATTAAAGGAGTGTAAAAATCCTAATTCTGTGGCAGAAATGCACCATTATAATTCCCAAGTGCAAATTTTTATACAAAAAAAGGTATTTATAACATTTTTAGATAAACAAAAGTTGTATAAATATTAAAATTACAATATTTATAATTTCATTTAATTCTAACTCACTTGAAATTCTTTATATTACTTTTTCCCATAGTGCCTTACAGATTCCAAGACAAGATCTGATGATGGGAGACCTGGGAAACTGAAAGAGATTCGTAAACCGTAGTACACCGTACACCACCGGAGACAATGGGGCAACAAGCCGCAGCCACAGCCACAGCCGCTGCCGACTTCCGCTTTCGTTTCATAAATTCGGATTAAGGCATTTTCAAATGATAACAATGAACGTAAATAAAGAGAGAACGACGGTGAAGAAATGCTCCGTGAATCTGATTAACGGCCGGTCACAATGGGAACTTTACTTTATCTACTTACAAAACGTGTCACGTAAATGCCCAGCACCGGTGGTCGGGCAGTAAACCAAATTAAACCCACAACGACATGACCAAGAACAATCCGCAGCAGCAGCAGCAGCCAAAGCGAGGAAAGCTCAGCACACCAATTGTCTCCGGAATAGGGAAAATCCCTAATGAGGCGACGCTTCTTTGTCAGTTAAACCACTTAGAGGGATCTTGTAGCTATACGATCACGATTTGTGGGCGGGTTGAGAGGGAGTAGGAAAAAGGGAGATGGGATTTATATGCAGGTAAGGGAAAGAACTCAACGGTCTGGGTATAAGATAGACTTTAAATATAATAAAAAAATTAAGTTAATAAATAATAACAGTTTTGAAAGAAAATAATTGTTAATGTGGTAATCCACATTCCAGAAAGAACCCCATTTCGTCTACCAAAAAATAAACAAAAATCCAAAAATATAGCAGAAAATTAAAAAGTAACTTGGCAATACCGTTTGGACAAGCAAACACAAAGCAAGGACAATGGATCGATGCCAATCGACATCCCGTAGATACGTGCATCCGCTGGATGAATGGCTTGACGCATTTGGCAAATATTTGAGCCTAGACAATTGCATTTCCTGTCCAAGTGTGCCTGCTGCTGCATCCCGTTCGCCAAACAACAACAACAACACATGGGATTAGGTCCTGACACAGGAGCACGAATCATCTGTTGCTTCGGCGTCGAGAACAGAAATTAAGGCTTCTTGTGAGCCCCGGAAACGGGAAGGGGATTGGGATTGGTAATGGGAAATGGTATGGGGGGAATCCCGAGGAGAAGGCGCGTACTTTGTACACAAACAGGATCAGGAGCACGGGAAAAGGACGAGGCAGAGGAAGCGAGAAGGCTGCAAGGAGCAGGGAATTGTAAAAACAAATGTTGTCAAACAACAATAACAAGGAAAAGGATGTCCTGCTGAGCGGCGCAAAAAGTGCGTAGAATGTTGTGCGTTGCAATTAACATTTATAAACTGAAAGAAAATGTGTATAAGATTGAGAAGAATTTGAAATATCAGAACTCTTTATATATAATATATTTATAATAAAAATATATCACCGCCTGAAGGAGGTTGTTTTGAGCTTTATTAGCTTCTTTTCTATGCTAGATTTGGTAAAATAAACCTTACTATATAATTCCCAAGTAATTATTTTGCAAGAAAAAATAGTTGATTTTTATTTGATTTCCAAGTTAGTATTTTCTTTGTAAACAAACCTTAAATTTATTTCTCTAAGTGCACCGATCATCCCGTCATCCTCTCTGCAGGACATGTGGCAAGGCAAACGCAGCGGGGCAACCAAATTAGTTTCTCATTTCCAGGCAGTGTGAAATGCGCACAGGAAGCGCAGTGCAGGACCTGCAGCCGGCTCAATTCGATTTTAGACTCATCCAGCATACCGGGATTTTTCTTATTTTGTAAATTCTGGCGGCGCATTGTCCGCTCACGTCCACGCACAGGTACAAGTCCCAAAATATTGCCAGTGATTAGTGACTTTTTATGGCCCGGTGGCGATGAGGAAACGCCTGCGGCGTTAATGGGTTGTCTCCGGCTCATGGCTGTCCACGTCCTTTTGATTTGCACCGCCCTAAGAGGTTAATCTGGGCCACAGGAAGCGGAAACGGTGCCAGCAGTAGGCGGAAGAAGGAAGTCGAAAGGTGGAAGAAGGAAGGCGGAAGCCGGAAGAACAGGAAATTAGTCGGAAAATTTTGGCTTATTTGTTTGCCATTAAAGGATGAAACAGATAAATAGATGGATTAAGATACAAGGATTTGTAGGCTACAGAGAGATTTATAGTTCAGTTGTAAGAGCTTAAATTAAGATATGAATTACTTATGCCATTATGACACTGCTTTCATAATTAGTGTAGGGTCACACCTTTTTTAATAATTAATGATATGCCCCATCTTTGCAGCTCTGACACTGCATTTAAAATACTTTTAAGCTCACACCTTTTCAATAAAAATTACACAAATCTTTCGAGCTTTTTTCCGGTTTATTGCTTGATATATTTTGGATTTTGGATTACTCGGAAATTTTGTAGAACTAAATCTTAAGACCACCACGCGGCTGGACGGAATTATGCACTAAGTCGCGAACCGAAGTAGAGCTTCGGTACCCGACAATGCATAATTTCCGGTGACGCGCTCTCTTTTGGAGCTCACAACCACTTCTTGGCTGGCGGGTTGGCTTGGCAGTCCAGATGGCTCGACTCTTTGCGGGGAAAGTTGGGCAAATCCCTGACGTAGGGCTTCTGGTGGAGAGTAACACCGGCGGCGGTGCGAACCAGGCTGCGACGACAATTGGTGCCCGCGAGCAGGTAGTTCACCGGAAACTTCAACATTCCCGGCCTGTAGTGGGCAATGGGACTGAGGCCTAATAGAACCGTGCTGTTCTTGCCGCCTCCGGATGTTAATCTCCTCTGACTAGCGTCAGTTTCAATGCTAGAACATTCCTCCTGGCATCGGCGATCCTCCATATCCTGCTTGCACGAATTATTGCCTACCCTGGACTGATGTCTATTTTGATATTTACATCTACGGCGGGCTCTCCTACGCCTGCGGCTATCGCCACCACCAAACCTGGAGCAGGAATCGCGGCTACGCCCACGCCAGGAGGGGTCTGGCAAAGATCGCTGTTCCTGGCAGTTGGGCAGAAAGAAGGCTGGATAATTAGGATAATTGGTGTTTGTCTGCAAACTATCCGCAGTGGAGGAATTGCTCGGTAACGGTGGGTTCTTGGATTCCTCCGTGCCTGCCTGGCTGTTCGTCGGGCTGGTGACTAGCTTTTCAGGTTGAGATTGAACCGGTACTTGGGAGGGAAGGGGCATTTGAGCAGTAGGAGCACGTTTCCCTAGGTAATTAGTCTTATCAGGAGGTTTTCCTGAAGCTTTTCTCCATGTGTTTGTCTGCTTAGATTTTTCTGGTTTCACATTAGTCGATCCTGCCGCTTTTCGTTTTTCCTTTTGGTTAACCGTCTTGTTCTTGTTCTGGTTCTGGTTCTGGTTCTGATTCTTTTTCTTCTCGGTCTTTTGTTGATAACCTTGAACGAAAATTTCAAGAGCCTGGGCTAATAACAAGGCCAGCTTTTCCTTTGTCTCAAAACCCTTGCGACAAAACTCGCAATTGCAAGTGCAGGTGCAGGGGCAATCCTGTCCCTGATCCTGATCCTGCCAAGCGTTACCACACGGTCTCGGATAAAGATCTTGCCTTGAGGGTGGACCCTCCCTCATGGGGCACTCAAAGCTGGTACATGGCGTGCGAATTGGGTATCTATCGACATCATAAGCTGTAACGGGAGCAGCAGACTTGGTAGTTAGTTTGGTTAGTGGGCCTAATTTTCTTTCCTAACTTACAGTTGGAGTAGAGAGCTGGACCTGGACCCGGACCCAGACACTGACCCGGGCCTGGACAATGAGCCGGACCCGGACAATAGGCCGGACCGGGACCCATATCGTAACGATAGTCATAACCCATCGGTTGCTCATAGCCCCTGTTGTAGTCAAAGTAGTCGTAGTCCATATAGCCGGGATTATCCTGGTAGTTATTCTGGTAGTTGTTCGCAACACTTTGTTGATAGCCAGACTGCTGTTGATTAAGCACCTGTCCTCCGTCGCGATGTATGGCATTGGCCAGCTGATCCACCAGTTCTTGCCTATTCTGGCAATCCTGCAGGACAATGATATTGAGGTTCGGGTGACCCGATAAGGAGCTGTTGACTTGTTGACATTGCACATTTTGTTTCTGGTTGAATTGCGGTTGACCACTCTGATTAGACGGTAGGGAGCATGCATTTGCTTGCTGTTCCATCGGCTGGCACTTGCACTGGTAGTAATTGCTCACTGCCGTTTGGATCCTATCATTGCACTGGGGACACATGTTCTGACCAGGTTGACGAATCTCTTCCCGGTTACAGAGTGGACAAATCTCACAGTTGCCGCCCGCACGACGTTCGGTATACTGCTTTTGGTCTGGGGTAGTCCTAGGTGGCTTTGACTTATTTTTCTTCATTTTTTTTCCACATGCAGTCTCCTGGGAGAGACGTTCAGCTGAGTAGTTAGTGGAACGACTGGGACACTCTCTTGTGCTGTTACTCCCTCGCCTAGGGCACTGTTTCTTCTTCTGGCAGGGTGACACCGTGTAATCCGGGGACCTATTGTTCCTTAGCACGTAAATCTTCTCGGGATTATCAGGTTGACTGCCTGGACATGGATCACAGGATCGCTGGCAGCGAACGCCACTTGTCAGCTGGGAGACATCGGAGACGCTTGATTCGTTAGAGGAGCAAGACTGGTTAGACGCCTCCGAAATGCTCCTGTGGTTCATAATTTTGATGTTACCGGAAAAAGATTTATATAATAAAATATGCCAATCTCAATATCAGACACGTGCCTCGAGGCCTATTGGTCGGCATCATATGACCAGGGTTAATATCACTTCTTGGGCCGCCCGAAGATCTGGCGCCAGCTCCATGTTTTGCTTTGCGGAACGGCGGATTGCCCAACGCAGGATTCCCCAAAAATCCAGGTCTGCAGCTGACCCAATCCCGTCCACTTTGGTGGCATCAGCATCATTGAAGGATGTCTCGCCGTTCTGGGTAACTTGGGTAATGCGTCATACTTCCTCAGCTGAACGGGGCCCATGTGGTAGGGATGAGACGTCGCAACTGAACGCGGATCAAGAAAGGTTCCTCTATAAAAGGGATTAATTTCTGTGCCCATAAAGTTAGCTGGTCTGTATGTTTGGTGTCCAAACACCTCTTGTGGCATCGCGTTGGCTGGTGGAGGAGATCCCATGTAAACGGGTGCTAGTTCCGGTCGAGCGTGCGGATGAAAAGGTTCCTGTGGCTGCTGTTCCTTATTTTCCTTGCGGTGGGAATGCTCTCTATGGGAACGATGTCGATGCCTTGAAGTACTAGGGCCTTCAGCTCCAGGCGACGATGTCCTATGCTCTCGCTGAGGAGCTGGCGAGGAAGCTAGTTGTGGTGTTAATTGAGGAGCTACCAAAGGTGCTAACTGAGAGGCTAACTGAGGTCCTCTCGACGCTTTGGGAGGATCGCTTCCCGACATTGAAGCTATGAGTTGATCTCTTCCCGACATTGAAGATTTGGGAGGATCTTTTCCCGAATTTGAAGCTAAGCGTGGATCTTTTTCCGGGTTTGGAGCTGAGCGAGGATCTCTATCCGAGTTTGGAGTTGAGCGATAATCTCTGTCCGGGTTAGGAGTTGAGCGATGATCTCTATCCGGGTTAGGAGCTGAGCGATGATCTCTTTCCGGATTAGGAGCTGAGCGAAGATCTCTTTCCGACATTGAAGCTAAGGCAGGATCTCTTCTCGAATTTGTAGTTAAGCGAGGATCTCTTCCCGAATTTGAAGCTAAGCGAGGATCTCTTTCCGAGTTTGGAGCCGAGCGGTGATCTCTGCCCGAATTTGACGCTAAGCGAGGATCTCTTTCCGGTTTTAAAGCAGAGCGAGGATCCCTTCTCGAATTTAAAGCTAAGCGAGGATCTCTTCTCATACTTGAAGTTAAACGTGGATCTCTTCCCGAATTCGAAGGCATGTGTTCAGACTGGTTCTGCTTTTGGACAGACGACGGATCAGCGGTTCGATTTTGATGATGACTAGCCCGACTTTGGTAACCGTTAGCTGATGCAGGCATAGACAATGCTGGCCTCGGGCTGGAATATCGTATTAGAGTAGAATTATCTGTAGGTAAGAAAAACCTCCAATTTAAGCGAGTATGACAGTTAAGTGAGATAAAACTTACTCGATCTGTGAGACGATGTCCGGGAAGGCAACCCAGACTGACCCCCCGGGTACTTATGTGTCTTTTTTAAGCTTGAAGCTGGCTGATGGTAGTTTCGGTATTCATTAGCTCCGCCCTGGCAACGACGTTTCAAACAGCAGACGTTCACCTCGTACTTGGGTCTGTATGTCGACGACAACTTGGGACGAGTCAAGTGCCGGCTAACAGTCCTGTAGATACAGCGATTGCTCTGGGAACACAGAGAAAATGAATGATCTCAGTTATTGAAAGTAAATAATCTTACAGGAACTTGCGACATCTTGGACACGGGTATGAACCTACTGCAGCTTTTACGAGTTGCCCCCGAAGTACATCTCTTAGTGGTCAACGCACTCCTATGCCTTTTTATCAGCGCCTTATGGCAATGAGGACAGAGCGTAATGATTCGGTTCTCAGGACAACGGAAACGATAGCTCTTGACGGGCTCCTCTATCAGAGTTTCGTTCGAGCAGCGACAATTCCGTTTAGTGGTCGCCGGCTGGGGCCTCGGGCAGCAAGGGGATCGTGATCTTGGCGGATAGCACACAACGGGCTCCGTCGTCATAGGAGATGGCTTGCAACAACATCGTTTGCTACTTTCCCTCTGATAGTGTGGGGACTGGGATCTCGTCCGGCCATAGGCGGGATTATCGCAGCTCTGTGCATTATAGGTGCAGTTGGCCCGCACTTCGAGAGACTTGAGATATTCAGCCCCAGGTCGATTTTTTTCCATACAATCGCTGGGTGAAGGCCTTATTCTTCGCGTGGAACATCTAGATCTACTCCTGGATCGCCGTCGAAGAGGTGGCGAACATCGCATAGGCGGCGGTGGTGGAAGTGGTGATTGACAAGGCCCATTGACCTGAGTATGCTGGCGAGTTGAGCAGGTCCGAGCACAAGGTGTGGCTGATCTAAGGTAGTACGCCCTATCAGAAGGATTTAGTCTGCGTGGCAACTCGCAACACCGCTCAGTCGACGGACGCCTTGGCGAAATTATAGCCTCATAACTGTAATGCTTCTTACGTCTACGACACCTCTCAAAGGATCCCTTTACACCTGCAAAACTGCCTTGGGAACGCTTTCGTTTAGGTGGGTAGTTCGTCTCACACGGTGGGATTGTTCCGCAACTGCATATTGATTGAATTCCCTGCCGAGATTCCTGAGTATATACACTACACTCCATTGGCACATAAACTGGATTTGGTTTGGGACTATGCTGGAAACCCTTGTATTCCATGTAGTTAGTTGAACCTGTGGCCCTCTGCTGCTGACAGCAACCATAATCCTGGGGCTGAGTATTAGACGGCCATTGTGCCATTGACATTGGATCCTGCCATTGCCATTGTGTATCCTGCCATTGTGGATTCTGATAAGTTTGGCCAGCATCTGGATAAGTACCATATAAGTTATGAGGTTGAAAGGGTCTATATGGACATTCGTTATGCGGTAGATAGTCACAGCTCGTAAGATTTTGTTGATACAACGGCGGCGGCAAATGGCAGTCGCAATCACCCCCACACATTCTTGAGCTCCTCTCTGGGCTCGCCTTTGGGTTCACCACTGGGTTCTCCTCAGGGCTCTTCTCTTCTCCCTTGGGATCCATGGCTTCCGCGTAGGTGCTACTCTCATAAGCACCATGCTCGATAGTTGGCGATGGATTGACCAAGTCAGCCATTGAAAAATAGAAAGGATTTGGGTCCTTAAGTAATTGCAGTCAACATAAAATGGTTACATTACAGATTTGGACAAAATGCTAAACGATAAAGGTGTGTTTTTTATGAACACAAAAACGGCTTAGACACCAAACAAATTTGTGTTGACTGATAATTCAAAGAAAAAAGGATCAAGCATGAAAGTAGCATATAAAATGGTCTTTTATTTGAAGTTGGGCAAGGGGAAATCCTCTTACCAATGGGAAAGTCTAGAGTCTAGCTTTATTCCACCAAAGTACGATGATATCTTTGCTGAAATATAGCTTTACTTTAGGCTTCACCGATGGTCTAAGATCACCAACTTAGTTTAGTTTAGAAAATTCGTGTTTGTTCTGTTTAAATTTTAGTTTGTCTAAAATGTAGTGCAGCTCTGGCCTCCCGACAGACTCCATAAGCGACTGTAGGCCTTGTTTAGGGTCTTGGCGGTCAGCGGCAGATCCTCCCACAGTTTCCAGCTGCTTTTTGGGTCCAAAATTGAGCTTACTGATCTCGGGGATTGCATTTGGATCAACTGTTTGGATGACGAACGAGAACGAATGCGGGTTGGAGTGCGGCTACGATTGGATCGTCCTTGACTTAGTTTAGAGTAATCTGGTTTGGGCCAGTGCAGGGGTCTTCTCATGGGCAGAAATGGCAGTGGACCAGAAGAGAGATAGTCCAGGTCATTCAGGCGACTTTTTAGGCGCTTTCGAAATCTTTTCCGACGACCTAATCTGGGATTAATTCAGGACGTCAGCTTAAGCTGTAGAAAACTTTTTAAGGACTAACCTGGGATGCTCTTCCTGATAGACATCGCCACATCTTTGCGAATACCCCTCATATGCTCCTTGAATCCTTTCATCGTCTGTAATGTTGGTAATATTGCCTTCCGACTTGGACAGTCGCTCGCCTTCGTCCTCGTCCTCATCAGAGGTCACCATCAGATACACAGAGTATTGTTTCTGCAGACCACCATCTCCGCCAGATCCTGCTCTCAGCCGACTCTGCATATCCGATTCAGCTTGGTTCTCACACATAAGGGCCACCAGTTGCATCAGCGAATGACACATGGGATCCGCCTTCAAGCCCTTGGCCTGTTCACTCCTCAAAAGTTCATTAATATTGAGTTTCCTGCATCCCTTACCCTTTGCCGAGGTGGCTTTCAGAGGCACTTGCTTGAGCAGTTTACTGAATCCATCGATCTGGGTATTGGTGGACTTGTCCATCAGAGTAGTACTGCTTGGATATGGAGTCCTACAATCGACTTGACTTTGTTCAGTAGTTAGGGTTATGGTGCTGCTTTCACTTCCCAAATCCAGAAAATCCGTGTAGGGATTTACTTTCTTTCTGGGAACTTCAGGCTTTTCTTGAAGCTTTGTCTTGTCAGGACTCATTTTGGTTCCTTCATAGGAAAAGTTGTGGTTTCTATTAGGGTTTTGGAGCTTCTGTGGTTCTAGTAAACAGCTGGCAATTTTTCCAAAATTAAAGTAATTATTTTGCTCCAGCAGCTTCTGGGCCTTGCGGTGTGCCTCGTCAGCTGCGTGAAGTTGCTGCTGCTTCAGACGATGTTGCTGCAGTTGTTGTTGCACCTTTTCCAGCTCCAGCTTATGGAGTGCCTTTTGCTGTTCCTGCTTTTTCTGAAGCTTCTTTTGTAGCTTCTGCTGTTTGTATAGCTCCTTTTGTTCTTGCTGCTGTTTTTGGAGCTGCTTTTGAGAGAAAATCTGATGTTGCAGCACCCTCTGCTGCTCTCTTCTCAGTAAATGCTGTCGTCTTCTCTTACTTGGCTTGGGTGGAACCTCGGGCTTTACCGGCTCCTCTGGGGGCACCTGAAATTGAGTTGGAGCCTTGATGGTCACTCGTTTGGTATTGTGAACTCCAGCAGCCTCGGGTTGTGCCGATCTCTTCAAAATACTAACAGGAACTGGCAGATGAGGTGGCTGCTGCTGCTGCTGTTGCTGTTGCTGGTGAGGCCACGGCCTTGGATGCATTTGGACTGCCGAAGGATATCTGAGAAGATTTCCCTGCTGATACTGAAAGGATCCTTGGGGTTGTAGCATAGGCATAGCTCTGGCGGATACCTGGTGGTAGCCGAGATGGGGAAAGGGTGGCATCATGGCACCAGGCTTGAACAGATTTCCCTGACTACCCCTGTATACGTAACCCATGGGCTGGTAATTCCTGTGAAGAGGTAAGTGCTGCTGCTGCTGGGTTGGTCTGGGCTGATGCCGCGCTGGACTCAAGGACACTGGTCCGCCCAACTTGTTGCACGTAGAGTTCCAATATTGGGGCACTGGCAAAACCACGGGATTCTGGGGCCGCTGCTGCTGCTGCCAGAGATTCTGGTAGGCACTCATCGAAGCCTGCTTGGCCGAACTACTCAGAAGTCTTCTTCGAACCATTTTAATTTTTTTTTATGAATTTTTTATATTAATTTTAATTTTGACTTAGTCTAAGTTTGAACGTTTCCAATGACTCGCTGGTCTTTTGCTGTAGTCTTTTCTCGAGCTTGTGGGTTCATTGAAAATTTTGATTGCATTCTATGGTCCATAATTATTCTGGAAAGAAAGCCTTGACAAAGATATCAAGGCCAGCCTGGAGTAAATTATTAAATTTAAGGCACTTAATCATTAAAAAAGAATAGAAATCCATTTCTATTAATAAATATTAAAAATAAAGTCGAACCATAGCAGATTTTTTTATTCTTATAATTTAATTCTTTAGCCAATAGTAAAAAAAAAACTCAAATCCTTGCATAAAACACTTTAAATTAAGAATTAAAAATTATATCATTATTAAATTTTGGAATTCCATTTTTTAAAATATGGCATGGTTTTTTTTTCTTATAAATTATTTGTAAAACATTTTTTCTCTAACTGTCTAAACAACTTTCAGCTGACGTCACACGGCTTTTGATGCGTATGTAACTCCTGCTCTCTCTCTCTGCGTCTCTACTGCTGTTCCCTCTCTCATTTATCCAGAAGCTCCATCTCTTTCTCCCAACGCCCACGCACTTTACCGTAATAGTGGAATTCCCGGCTCCAGTTTCATTCAGCTGCCTGGCAGGCTGCTGACAGAGAGTTTGAATCAATGGCCAGTTGGAAGTTTCATTCATGGCCGGGCTGTGGCGCCTTCCAGTCTTCCTACCTTCCTTCCTTTGCTTCCGTCCTTCCTAATTCGCCCAGTGCGTATTCCAAGCTGCGCAGGAATGGGAGCAAAGGATATAAAAACCGTTACGAAAGCAGGCGGGCTGATACTGTGTCAGTTTGAAAATATCTTTAGAAACATACTTAAACAGTTGTGATTCAGTCTAAATATACATATATATATTTTGTACTTTTCTAAGTTAAGAAAAGGATGGTGTCCTTCGGTTGTGTTGCCAAGCTGCTAGGCAGCCTCGAGTGCAGATCGAATGTCTGGATCAAGACAGTAAATCCAAATTGGTACGCAGCCCGCGAAATCCCCAAGGTCATACTGACCGAAAAGGTGCTCCAGGCGGCCCAGGCGACCACCTCCAAGATCCGAGCAATGCGCGATAGACCCAATACAGCGGAACCGCCCAAGAAATTAGGTACTCCAATGAGCCAGCCATACTTCTGAGATAAAAATTGCTTTAAAAAGTCGTAATTTATTTGTTGGTAAGTAAATTTACCTTTCTTACATTTACATTTAACCATGTAAAATATTTACTAACATTTACATGAAGATGTAACCTTACAAGAACCATTAACCGCGTGACAATTAACACTTTTAAGTCTGTTATTATTACTTATCAGAGTATATTTTGCCCCTAAATTATTAATTTTCTTTTTATTTTTTTGCAGATTTGATTAATTTACATTAAAAAGTACAAGTTAAAAGTCGCAGTGTGGGTAAGCGTGTTAGAAATTCAAAAAATACAGTGATGCCCTGGAAACAGTTATCGGCTTCAGTTTTTCGCCCTCGCCCAATGCCTGGTCACACCATACCGAGTTTTTGGCGTTTTAAAGATTTTTTTAAAGCCAGTTTAGCTTTTCCCGAAGTGTTGGCCACACTGTGTCGTGTCCAATCACAATCGCCGTCGACGGCGTGATGAAAAAATTCCAATAGAATTAGCCGAGGGCGATTATTATGCCAAATTTGCCGAAAAACCAGCAATGTGAATATCCGAGTGTTAATCGTTAAATGTTAAATGAAGCACGCTTCGCCCACGCGTACGAGATTGCCAACACAGTTCGAGTGCGATTTACGAGTGTGTGAGTGCCTGTATATTATATACAACGGCAATAAGCAGTAAGCAGAGCAACAACAACTCGCTTTGTTGTTGTCCAGTGATAAGCGAATATAATATAACGCAAATATAATACAAATTCAACGTGAAAAGAAATCTCGAAGCAGCAGCAGCAGTAACAACAACTTTGCGACAAATGGAAATAATAAAGTAAAATTATGGAAAGCCTGAGGAGAGGGAGAGGCGAGATAGAGAGATCGAAATCGTAATGTGTAAGCGGGACCTACTGAAGAGAGAGGGAGAGGAAAACAAGAAACAGCGTCGCAGCGAAGATTAAATAAATTTACAAGTGTGTTTTGTGTTTGACCAGCTTTCGTATGGTTTTTGTTTTTGTTGTTGCGGTGGCAGAATAACAACAACAGCACGCATTTTACATGCTCCCGCTGCGTTGGTGTTACCTCGTGTGTGTGTGTGTGCGTGTATGTTTCCAACTATTTCCAGTGGTGGGCGCGTGACACACTTGCTGGACTAATGATTACAACCAGGTTGATCCCACAACACAGTGCGTGAGTCACGTAGTCACCACCTCCGGCAGGTCGTGAGATGCGGAAGCTAAAAACATATTCATGAATGGCAATTATGTGCTCTGCGCTGCGGCAAGTTTTACCTTCGATACCGAGAGCCTGTGGAAAAAACAAAACTGCGCGTACGATTTTCCACTTTGTGGAAGTCGTGACGTTTTTCCTCGCATAGCTCTCTTTTCGTGCGAGTTCTCGTGTGTGTGTGTGAGTGTGCGTACGTCATGGCAACTCCGGTAAAACGCAAATAAGGCAGCACAAAAACCCAATTGCCGTTGAGTGGTCTAATTGGACACCTTGCGCATTACTTGTTTATACTATTTACCATTTGGCGACCCGTTATCAATTGCAGGTGCTTTCTCTTGTAAAAGCGGCTGCTTCTATATGTGTGAGTGCGACCTCGACGGGTTTTTTCTTTGCTTTGTTTTGCGTTGTCCTCAACTCATATGCAATACACTGAGAAAAAGACGATATTATTAAATATTTTCGTAGGCTAATAGCAGTGTTTATTAAATAACAATACTTAAACATAGAGAAATTATTTTATTTATATTTCATAATTTCTTTCCGTGTATTTAAGACTAATTGTACTTTTTTCTGCCGTTTACTTTTATTTTCCTGTGAAATTCCTTGACTCCTCGAAACCTTAAAACACATTGATTATCTCGCACACCCACAAACTGTTGCTGCTCCCCCCCTTCTTGCTCACGCACACAGTCATGCAAATACTGGCGCTGATAGCCCGTTCTCCCTCTAGCCTTCAGCAATCGATGGGGGCGACTGGCGGCGACGACTGTCTCTCGCATGTTTGCTTTGGCTCTATCTCCTCCCTCCCACTCTGCGGCACCCCCTTCTTGGTCGTCTGCTTTGCTGTCTGGCTTTGGCTGCTGTGTAAGTCCAAGTTCTCTAGCCTTTATTGTTGTTTCTGTTTTCGCCCTCTTTCCTGCCTCTTTCGCTTTCGGTTTGTTGCCTCATTTATTTTACTTGTCGTTTCTTTTTGGCTGTTGTTTTTATGTTTTTTAATCATTTTCGGTTCTCTGATTTGGTAAAAAAAAAATAAAGCTACTACTGGTAGTTATCAGCAAAAGTACGGCCCGATACGTGGGAGAACTATACCATATCCATTAGACCAGTCTTCTAGAGGTTCCCTATTCCCAAGCTTTTTTATAATTTGATAAAAATTAAGGTAGCAACAGTTCCTAACCTAGGAGTGTTATAATATTTTGATCTAAAATCTCTTACGATCAGGGGGTATTACCTTCAATACTTTAACCTTAGGGTAAAAATTATATTCAAATTGTACTTTATCATTAGAATTTACTAAGTTGTATAACTCTTACAAATATACATATCTTTTAACTGACATAACAAGACACTTGAGAATTATAAGATTGAAGAAAATTTTGTAAGAGCTCGCTCGTACCTGTACTAGTTCAAAATTATTACAAAAATTTGCTAAA
Organism: Drosophila bocki; assembly: GCA_008042715.1. Taxonomy (NCBI): domain Eukaryota; kingdom Metazoa; phylum Arthropoda; class Insecta; order Diptera; family Drosophilidae; genus Drosophila; species Drosophila bocki. The sequence goes on from VNJY01007759.1 coordinate 18,077, forward strand.
GTAAAATATGTAAATCATTGGCTACCTTTAGGCCCAATTTTAACTTACCAAAAATCCACAAACATTTTAACGAACAGCTACTTACATATGTACATATGTATGTAGGTGAAGTGCATAAGGTGACACCCACAGGATTTTGAGCGGAAGCGGTACCTTTAACCCGGTGACGTCTTTTGCATCCCATTTTTTGCTCTCCACTCGCTCAGGCTCTCTCTCTCGTTGTGTCTCTCCCTCTCTCTCCCGCATGTGCGCTGGAAGCGTGCTGGAAGTGACGTAGCAGCCTCTCGCAGCTCCAGTTGGCTTCCAATTTGGAAGTTCATTCAGCTTTGACTTTTGACTCCGTGCACTTCGTTCTCCAGCTCTCTGGCAGGTTCTCCGCTTCTTCTCCGGTTTTTGCGGTATGTCTTATCATCCGTTTATCCGGTAGTTTGCCTGCCGCCCACTTCTATTGCCTGACTGGTTTGGATTAACAACTGTTTTGTGTCTGTGAATGATTAATGCAAATAAACAAAGGAAAAGCTATCGAAAAAACCTTTCAGAAATGTGAAAATGTGCGAGAATGGGGCGAGAGGTACCGTTTGCATTGTTGTCCAGCTGCCGCTGCTCTTTTCGCACCCGCGAAATATCACGCGAAGCTGGAAGAAGCGGAGAAGTTGGGGAAAAACAATTTGTTTATATTATGTGAATGTGCGAGTGTTCTTGTTGTTTTTGTTGCCGAGTTAATGTTTGATCATCATCGTCGCCGCCTGCTTCCTCTTCTTCGCAGAAACGCACACAGCCTCTGCTCTAAATTGATTTCAATGAGCTTTTTTGACGATTGCCCCCCTCTCTTTTTTATGGTGTCTCTCAGCAAGCGAGCGAGGCTCCCTTAGTGTTCCCCTCTCTCTTTTTCGCTTGGCAATTATGTGTGAATGTGTGGCTGTGGATGTGCAAGTGCCCGGTTTTCATATGACCTTGATGCTGTACATTAACCCATTGAGAGCCCCCTATATCTTTATCTCCCTATCTCTCTGTCTCTCTCTTTGCCGATCAGCTTACAAAGCATAAAAAAAATAAGAGAAAAAACCCTGTTTTCTTCTTCTTGGTCTTACTTACCTCGCTTCGTTTTCTTTAACTTTAGTTTACTGTTTACACTGTCCGACAAAACTTGGGGCCAGAGTACCTTATTGTAGTATTTGAAAATTAAAATAAATTCAGAATTAAATATTTTACTAAAGGTCGAAAATTTGCTATATTAGTAAAATCTCGTATATTTCTTAATTTAATATTAAAATTAAACAGAAACTGAAATATTTTGACAACTATAAAAACAAGGAACGTGATTAATGTTGGAAAAACATTTCATGTGCTTGCCTTTTGTTTCCTTTGAGTTTTCTGCTTGAATAGATAACACAAGCTCAGTGGTTTTATTGTTTTTACTTTTTTTTTTTTTGCTATCTTTGGTGTTTATTTTGCTCTTTAACCCACACACTCACGCGCCACGCCCACCCTTGATAAACACAAAAAAACCAAGGTCAACGAATAGGAAAATACTTGCCTTCATATAATAATTTCCCTCTTTTTGCTTCAAAAAGGTGACCGACGGTGATAAAAGTGCAAAACCGAAATGTAAAAAGCAATTTGTGACCAAACAAAGAACAATTAAAAATCAGACTTGAAAGTGTCGTAAAAAATCAAGAAAAATTATATAAAGTCGCCCGGAAGTGCCGTTTTTTCTGCCAAAGTAAATAAAACAGCGAATAAAGTGCGAATCGGAGTTACCAGGTGGGCATGGCCCACTGCCCGCCACCGAGAATCCGCCGGAGCATCCGAACGAGAAGCTGTCATTGACCTCTTAATCAAATTAAGTGCAATATTATTTAGTAGAAATCATAGGGAGGAATAAGCATCGTGTCTCAGTGTTGCTGGCGGCGGCTCTCCGTACACCAATCTCCCGTATCCCGCATCCCGAAGTTCCAGTCTCCGTTTGCCGTACTCGTGTCCGTCTTCGTCTCCGTCTCCGGTTTTTAGTCTCGCCGCCAGCAATTGAAATCGCGCACGAACTCCGCGACAAAAGAAGATGCATTTTAAGTGAATTTCCTGTGCGCCGAAGCCAATTACGTCGCTGAAATCCAATCCCATCCAGCAATCCCGTCGTGAATCCCATACCCCGAAAAATCCATTTGCGATGGCCACCACACCAACGGCTGGACCAGCAGCATCAGCAGCTCCACCGACCTCAACGCCCCAAAACTACAAGGTGCCATCAACCAGCAAGATATCCGTGGATAAGCTCCTGCGCGTGGGATACTATGAGCTAGAGAAGACCATCGGCAAGGGTAACTTTGCCGTGGTCAAGCTGGCCACGAATATTGTGACCAAGACAAAGGTGAGTTCCATCCATTAAATATCAAAATAAAGTAAATTCTAAGTCGAAATCCCGATTCCCTCAATTAACGATTTGTTAACTAGTTAGTCATAACTGACTAAGCGCATATTTGTCTTAACAATTGACATCAGGCGGTTAAAAAATCGATTATATAGGCATTATATCATTATATGTAAAAAGAAAAAAAATTTAAGAATGGGGAGGACGTAATATTTTTTTAAAGAAATTTTAATTTAAATAATAGCATATGTCTTTCAAAATGTATTACCAAGAAAACAAGTATCTAAATATGTTATAGCAACGCTAGTTTATGGATTTTGCCTAAAAAGTTCAAAGAGCTTAAACCACACTTGAAAAGAAATGTTCAAGAGTTTGTCAAGATTTATTACCTTAATCTTAAAGTAAAGGCTAAAACTAGGTGGGAATTATAAAACACATTCAGTGAAATTATGGGTCCAAATAGGAAACCCGTTCGAATTGGGATACTACATCTTTCACACACGTTAATATTTCAACCATCAACCATTCAAACAACCACTTCATGCTATGTGATGATTTTTTTTTGCGCATTTGAGTCGATCAAATTGATTTTAGTTGTTGTTCTTTGATGATTCTGTTTATTGCCGCGTAAATATGTGTACAATAATTATTTACACAACTTATTGACAATCGGGAGTTTCGTTTCGATTTCGGCATCTTTCTGTTTCGAATTCGTCGGATTCGGTTGCTTGGCTTTTTGTGTTTGCCTTCAATTGACAATGTTCGAGAGGGGGGAAAAGGGTATAGTCCGAAGACGACGAGTGTGTATATTCTGAGGTGGCAATCGACAGATGCTAATTGAATCGCATTTGTAAAGCGTTTCGAGAGTATATAGGTATGTGCTTTAGCCGTCTTCCCCCTGTGTGTTTGTGTATGTGAACCTTTTGAGGAAGTAATTGAGTTTTGCCTTTTGTTTTTCGATGTCATTTGCATTTACAAATCGGTTTTTTTTTCTGATGTTTCTTTTCCCTTTGAGAATTTCCTGCTATAAAGTCAACTCTGAAGTTGATGAGCTGAGTAATTCACAATTAGGGACATCTTACATTTAATACATAGGAATTACTTGTTTTGAGTCACCAGTAGGCAGAGCTTTGTATCTTTTATCAGTGTCTCTGTGGATGGATGATGTGCTAACACAACAGCAGCAGCAGCAACAGCTGTGACACTTGATAATTGGGCTTGTCAAGAAAGAAATACTCGCCCCGCACATGGCAGCTACAATAAAAGCAATAAAAGTGGGGAACTTTAATCACTTAACGTAACGCAGAGAGCGAGGGAGGAACAAATAAAGAAAGATTTGAGGAAGACGGGGCAAAGATATGGGAGAGAAGAATGCAAATTTGTAGGGTAAACCGATCGGAATAAATTTTTGCATAATTGACAACGTTGAGGAATCTGCGCAGAGCACGTGCCCCTTGATGGTGATATCGATCTAAGTAATTATCGCCGGATATGACATGATTGAAATTGTCAACAGTGTCACACACGATTAACGAGGAAGTCAAGTGGTTTGATACAAGAGGTTTCACATTGGGGTCAATGTAAATTTAAATGCATAAAATTTTAGAAATCTCCAGAGATTTGAAATTGTTAAAAAGGCACAGAAAAGAGTGCTTCTAAATATGAAAAATTGACACTACATTTCTGAGGTTTGCACCCCTCACAAGAACCGTTCAATCTCCAAAGTTCAAAGAAGTTTTCAATGGAAGGTTAATCTCTAGGATAGATTAATGTCCATAAATAAGAGCTTTAAAGTATTATGATCCAAAAACCCCTACTACTTTAATGAAACGAATTAAGTAGTGGTTTTGGTCAGAAGTACTTGATGATGATAAGCCGATCGAATCAGCTTCCCTGGTCGACTGTTTGCTGACTGTAACGAAATAAAGTTTCCCCTCTGCCGATAAGGACACAGCTGTTTGACAACTTCAAGGTCCAAACGTTGCTCACTTATCTTATATTTTTTGCATTGCCAATCTATATAGTATGTATGTTTGTATGCATGTTTGGGAATTATATTATTGCCTTTAGCGGCTTATCTCCCTCTCTCTTAAGCGCATTTGCCAATAATTTACTATTATCAATGGAAAATGGCAAAAGTTCACTTGTTCCTTAGGTACATAACACATACATACAAGCGGCGTTAAGTAAATAAATTGAATAATGATTATTTGTATAAACCGAAGCAAACGCGAAAAAAACAAACGATAAGAAACCATAGCGATATGAGAACTTCCAGCAATCGTCGGGGAGTGTGTATGTACATATATCGCATAAAAAATCCAACCATAACCTAGTTTAAATGAGTTTCTCCTGAAACAATAAGGCATTTATCATATATAGCTCAGAAATAAAACATCTGATCAATTGTGTCGTCTTCCCTCCTTAAATTTTGCCGGCATGTGTGCCGAGCATGTCAAAATTTTAATTGTTTACTTTCTTTGTTTGGAGTTCTACGCTCTCTTGATCGCTTTCACGTGCCGTTTCAAATTGAATTTTAGTTTACTTAATTTTGTTCGTCTTTTTTCCCCGTTTTGTTTTGTGTGCGGAATGTGTTTGCACTCAATTGGCAAGTTTTAGTTTAATTGAATTTTTTTCGCTGTTGCCTTGGCAACTGTTTTAATGCTCCAATTGATGCAATTAAGCATCAGCAGCAGCCATGCAGCGTAGCCACTTGATATCCCCACTCTTGTATTTCACACGCAGAAAAATCATTTGGGGGTTGTACAGTAATGCAGTTAGGGATACAAAATTAAAAATAAAAAATTTTATTTTACATTGTTTTTTGCTTATGGAACATAGAGTAGAAGACAAACATTCCTTGTTATACTTCTCGAACAAACGTTCTTTTGGACCATTTTCTTTCTGCTTTTATACATTTCTTTTAGATATTAGCTTAAAAATATATTTTCCTTCTTTGCAAAGCTATGTTTTAATGCATATTTCCATCTCTCTTACAATTGCTTCAAAATATAGACTTTCTTCAGCTTTTCTTCATTAATTTAAAATTATAGGAAATCAAAGATTCTTGAAGAATCTCAAAATCGATAACAAACGTTTTCTTTTATACTTTCTTCCCGTACAACTCTGAAAATTTTAACAATATTACAATATTTAAAGATAATAACAGTTAAATATTTTAATTTTAATATAAAAAATGCTTTAAAGTCCAAAGAAAGCATTTTCTCTTTCCCATTCTTCTATTTTCTTCCCGTGCAGCCCTGCGTTTCCCTCTGTCCCTGTCTCTTTTGGCGCGTATTTCCCCCCTCTCACCCTCGCATTCGTTGATTGATCTTTCGCTATGAGCAAATATTTAAGCTGCCGTCTGAGCGTTGAGCGGTGGTGAGCGTTGCCTTTTGGCCAGCAGACCGAAAACATGTTTAAACATCTAACACGCGTCAGACCGAGTCCGCGGGGCTGAAAGGGACGTCCCAAGAGTGAGGGAGATGGATGGATGAAATCGTTTAACAATTTTTATTTACCTTTTCATTAACAATTTCGCGGCTTTTTGCTGTTCGTTTTTGGTCTTGTCTGCGGTTTTTTTTTTGTTGTTGTTTTAATTTTCGTGAGTGTGTTTACAAAACCCAAAAAATCATGCGCACTAAATCTTCCATTTCTATTTTTTTTGTTAACTATTTACTATTCTGTTGTTGTTGTTGTTTTTCGTCTGACAGCGATAGTAATAAAAGTATGTTGACTCTCTTCCTCTAGCGGCAACCTCGAAATAATTTCGTTATGATAAGAGCAAATGTGTGTTATCAAGCGCGGTATTCTTTTGCTTCTGCTTCTCTAGTGATTCTTTGTCAGAAAAAGCAAATTCGCAAATCAGTCACGTGCGCCGCCTGCCCTCTCTCTTCCACTACCCCACAACCTATAAAGGGGGGGCCAAGAGGTAGGGAGAAGACCAACAGCACGCGCCAACTTTATGCTCCCGCATGCCGCCGCACTCTCCACTCTCCAATCTCTCCACTCGCTGTGCCCCTCGTAGCTTTTGTTTTCGATTTCAGTTTGCAGGCGATAGCAAAATAAATAATAAAGCAACATAAACTCAAGTGTTTCCTCTACCATAAACAGAAGGACTTCCTTAAGGCGAACATTTAAGCCTTAGGGTTCTTGAACCTTGTTGACTTAAAACCTCTATGAGTAAAATTTTGTAAATGTGATACTTTAAGCACTCTAAATTGGATTATTGTCAAAGAAAACTGTCATTAGGAAGTACTGTGGAAAATATTATTTAAAAATCCTGTTAATTTTATCATAGCTTCACTGTATTTCCTTAACCAAAAATTTCGCGGTGGCAGCCCATTGAAAATTGATTAACGCGCCAAACTTGTGATTAGCACTTGAGGTTTCAGTTGTTTTGGACGGATTTTCCCTGTCTGCCAAAGGGTAGTGATTAGAGGTTTAAGTTGTTGCCACCAACCACAACCACTTTTAGCCCGATTTCCATTGGCAATTAAGTAGGCCATGACATGGAAACTGTGTAATTGTAGTAATCGATTTTCCATTTCCACTGGAACTTGCCAGGCAGTCGGCGGCAGTGGGAAAATTTTAAAATCCAGCCAGCGCCAAATAGAGTTTACTGACCCCAAAAAAAAATATATAAAAACAAAAGCCAGAGAGAGCGCAGAAATTGCAGCAGCCAAAAAGGAGAGGTGAAAGCGAAGGAGGTCGCACACATATCGATTAAACACGCGGAGAAAGGGGGCGGCGGCGTCCGCTGCCACCTGAGGGGGTGACTGGGTGGTAGTTACCTGAGGGGGCGCGCTGGCTGGCAACACGTTTGATTACCGCGTGTAAATAACAACAACACGAACACTGCAAAAGTTGCAAGGACTCGCCATTGTCCTCGTTGCCGTTGTGCAACGAATCACATGCCACAGAAGCCCCATGGAAAGTCCCAGCAAGAGCCAGGAACTGGTGGAGCCACAGCCGCCGGTTCCTTCAAAAGCCAAGCCCCCGGAGAAACCCATTCGGAAGCGAAATCAAGTAAAAGTCCCGCCGCATATCCAAACCAGGACCCCGAAGCCCACACCCACGGCCATTCTCTGTGAACTAACGCGCCTGAAGGCCCAGCAAAAGTATCTCGAATGCAATCAAGTCAAGCTAAATCCCAATAATTTCATACTTGACGATGAAGAGGACACCAAGGTTGTGGAACCAAATTTAGAGGATGAATTGGATGTGCCAGACGAGCATCCACAAAGTGGTAAAAATCAAAGACCCACCAGCTCCTCCACCGTTGCCCTGATAAGTCTGATCAATGAAATCGAACAGGAGAAGCTGGATCTAAATCAAAAGTTTCAGGAATATCGCTCGGCAAAAAGGGGAGAACTCCAGGACATGTGGCACTATGTGGCCGCCATCAAAGAGGATGTCTTTCGTCCCGAACGTCTTAGCCAGTATACGGTTAATGCCCTCAGACAACGAATCATTGGCGTCAATAGTCAACTAGAACGTCTAACGGCTAAGAACTCAAAGGAACTGGAAACCTTGAAGGAGGAATACGAGAAATTGGAGAAGGAAAATAAGTTTCTATGGAAGGGTAATATGTAAGATGTATTTTGGAAGTTCTTTAGATTACAGGGAATCCAAGGGGAACTTTTGTACTTTGTCCTAAATCTGTATAGTGTGAAAATAAAAGTATACTCATAAAAATAATTTTCTATATTTCTATATTTTTCTGAATTCTAATTTTTGATTTGATCTCTAGCAAATGTGTACACTTTTCTAACCCGAATCAAAAATTCAAACAAATTACTTCTTTAAACAAATATAAATAAGAAAGTAAAGAAAAGAAACAAGTACCCTCTACACAAATGACATTAAGATTCCGTTGAATTACGATTTACGGACAAATATTGCTAAAATTCTTGACATTCTTTTGCCGCTTTTCCCCGCCGCTCGACACTTTTGTAATCAAGACAACATTTGAGACCTTGCCTTGAGTTTTCCCCTTTAAATCAATAGGACCTTTTGATACGGCTTTTTGTTGGTGTTGTTGTTGCTTTTTTTTTTTTCGTTGCCTCTGGCTGAAGGATTCCTTCCTTGGGCGACATTGGTATTTTTGTTGCTGCGCCTCCTGGTGACTGTTATAGTTGTTGTGTATTTCTGGTTGCGATTATTTTGAAATGTCTCATTTGCGAAGGCTCGATGTTCATCGTGACCAGACCGGAGAAAGGTCAAACGGCACGTGGCAATGGCATTTTGTGGCTCCTCACCTCACCGCCCCCTCTATCTTTCGGAAGCAGACCCCCTTAATTTATTTCGTAGTATTGTACGTAGTACGAGTAAGCCTGAAGTTCACAGCCCGCGCTCACGTGGCATTGGCGCCGCTTTTCTAGGGCGTAATATCAGTGCAGAATTAGCTTTTGTTTCACATGCAATTATGTAAAAGTGTCAAACTCATCTGGGGAAATACATACGTACCCATCTGTGTGTGTGTTTCTTTATTATAAACAAATAGTTTTGCACACTTATTTACTTGTCTCAAGTTCAAAGTCTCACACGCCGTGCGAGATTTTATATTGCTTTTATATTTATTTGCAAGTATTTTTGATTGAAAGTGTGTGGCTGTCGCCAATTTCATTTTTTTTTTTTTCGATTTGAAAAGAAAAAAATATTGTTTAAAAGGAAGCATATATCATGAGAAAGAATACTAAGGAAGCAGATACAGCCAAACTTGCGGGGTATTTAGCTCAAAACAATAAGAATTATAAAAGAAAACCGGTGGCGATGATGACGATGATGATGATGCCTTGGCTCATTGTCATTCGGCCGGGAGAAGAGAGTGAGAGCCAGTGTGCTTGTACTTGTGTTGTTAATTATTTAACATTGTGTTAAATTTTTTAAATGTTTTTGGCGAATACACAAAAGCAAATAAACAGTCAGCGACGGCAACGGCGACCGAAAGTCGTGAGCGAAGAATGTTTTTGTCTCGTCTTCCCTTGCCATGACGCCCCCGAGAGTCTGCTCTGGTCTTGTCGCACTGCCTGTTCCTCCTCCTCCTCCTCTTCCTCGTCTTTCTCCACCGGAACCGTATCCGTAGCGTGGAGATCCCAAGATTCAAACACGCGCACCATGTATGGCCCTGTCATTGTGTGTTTTTTCGCACTGATCTCGTTGTTCTCGGTGTGCTGCTGTCGCTGCAGACTGGGCGCCACCTAGTCACCCACCTGAACCCAGACACCCCTGGCAACAGCATGGGGGTACAGTGGGTTCTTGGTTATGAAATAAGTGAGCTATTTAAAATGAAAGCTTATTATTGAATACACCAGGGAAATATTTAGTAAAAAGCAAGTGATCGTAGAACTAGATCGAGAACTACAACTAGATATCGATGGGAAACTATCTGCGAAAAGCCGAAATTTGTACACCCTTACAGTTTACCATAGGATCATGACATTGACTCAAAAATCGATCATAACTAAGCCAAAAATTGATGAATTTTCATTCGGAAAGCTTTTCTGTGCTAGTTTTTTCTAGGTAATGAAATCGGCATACTAAATTTTTAAATTCACAGAATCCAAAATTTTTCAAAGTTTTGAAAATTTTGACGATGTAACCCCTTATAAAATTTTGAAAAAAATTGAAACAAATTTTTTCTTTCCAAAATGACTAGAGAGACTCGCCTGTTATGGGGTCGGAAATGACTTCTTAACTTCTTCTTAATTTTTAAGCTTATTACTGAAATTTTAATACCCTGTAATGGTAATAACTAGTGATTTCTTTTTATATTAAATTGTTTGGCTTTTAAATGTAATTTTATTCTTGCTTTTATGTCTTGTAAAAATAGTATAGCCCTTGAATTAAATATTCTGGGATTTTAATTGAATTTTAAAGTAACCAATAAAGGATTTCATCGGTTTAAAATAAGTAGTTGTTATTAGGAAATGATTAAAGCCTTCATTGGTTTCCAATTATATCAGCTACATGCGTGTCTGAATTTTGTTTTTAAAGAGTAAAATAATTAGATGTTCCTTTTATTGCAAAGTGTGCCATTGGTGCCTTTTAATGGGTTATTTTACTGCAGAGGAGGGGAGACTTTTAATAAAACTTTTAGTAAAATTTAATATTATATCATTAAAAATATTCTTAGTAGAAAGAATTTCTTTAGGGGTTTAATTAGAAAAAAATATATAATAATAACTTACTGTATTTCAAAAATAAAAATATACAAATATTTTATATATTTTTTATAATATTAAATAATTAATAGCATTTGCTCCACTGTTTTTTTTTTTGCACAAACCCACACTGTCTGTATATCGACTCTCTTCCTCTCTCTTTGTTTCTCCCAGATCTTTGTCGTTCTCCCACTCATATCCCCCTCCTCCTCCCCCCTTTCTCGACTCACCTGCCAAACGTTCGTTCGTTCACCTGGCAAATACCAAACAAACCCAACAGCAGCGACAACAAACAAATGACATGAGCTTTGACTTAATTAACTAAATGCGTTTCCCTGTTTGCTCTCCCCATCGTTGCAGGTGGCCATCAAGATTATAGACAAGACATGTCTAAACGAGGAGTACCTGAGCAAGACCTTCCGCGAGATCTCGATTCTGAAATCCCTGCGCCATCCTCACATAACGCGGCTGTACGAGGTGATGGAGTCACAGTCGATGATCTACCTGGTGACTGAATATGCGCCAAATGGTGAGATCTTTGATCATTTGGTGGCGAATGGAAGGATGAAGGAACCAGAGGCGGCAAGGGTCTTTACCCAACTTGTGTCGGCCGTTCACTATTGTCACCTGCGCGGGGTGGTGCATCGCGATCTCAAGGCTGAGAATGTTTTGCTTGATAAGGATATGAACATTAAGGTGGGGTTATTAATAATAATTAATAGAGAGACCTATTTTATCTTTATTTGTATTTTTTTAGCTCGCTGACTTTGGCTTTAGTAATCACTATGAGGAGGGCGCCACTCTGAGAACTTGGTGTGGTTCCCCGCCTTATGCTGCTCCCGAGGTATTTCAGGGCTTGGAATACGATGGACCCAAGTCGGATATCTGGAGTTTGGGTGTGGTTCTCTATGCCTTGGTCTGTGGGGCTTTGCCTTTTGATGGAAAAACCATTCTAGAGCTTAAAAGTCGTGTGGTATTGGGGAAATTCCGGATTCCCTTTTTCATGTCGCAGGGTGAGTTTAGGGAGATTAAAACTTAAATAAAATATTAATAATTTAAACCCTCACAGAATGCGAGCAGCTGATCCGCAACATGTTGGTAGTAGAACCAGATCGTCGATATACCATCAAGCAGATTATCAAGCATCGATGGCTTAGCGAATGGCAATCGGAGCTGCAGGAAGAGGAACGCTACGAGGCTTTGTCCTGCACGGGCACCTTGTCCAAATCAGCTTCCGCTTCCTCCCTAGGCAGCAGCAATGCCCCGGATTCCCCGCCGCAGCTGGACTCGGTGGTGATGACCCATATGCTTCAGCTGCCTGGACTAACGGCCGATATGATTGCCCAATCGGTGCATGAGCAGCGTTTCGATAACATCTATGCCATCTATAATTTGCTGCAGGATAAGCTGCTGCAGCGAAGGCGCGACAACCAAAGACTGCAGCATCATGCCAGCCTGGTATATTCCCGGTCCCGCAAGACAAGCATAACGACGGGCGTGGTGGATCGCTCAGAGCCCGTCAAGCAGGAATCTCTGGACCGACTAAGTCCGCTGAGCAGTGCCACCAACAACTCCAGCACGGCTTTGGGCTTTGGCTGGTCGGATGTGGCTGTGGATCTGGAGAAGTATGGCGATTTCGAGCTTGAATGTCTGGCAAGATCAAATGAGGTGAATATTTGTTATATTAATAAATTATAAGTTATTTAATCTATATAATTTGTATGCATTTTCCAGCCTCCTGTGAATCCCCAGCACTTGAGCGCCCAAGCGGGCGGTGGAGTCAATGGCGCCAATACGCGACGCCATACAGTGGGTCCCGGTGATGTGGCCCATGAACAGGCCTTGGCTAATCCTCATGTCCAGCCCATTGACTTCAAGTGCCCGCCACAATGCAGCGATCCTGCGCAGCCCACAACGGTGCCCTATTATCCCATGAATCTGCCCATGCTGCAAAACCAGCCGCTGCATAATCTTACGATTAAGGATCAGCATCTGCTCAAGCCGCCAGTGGTCATGGGAGCCAGTACGTACTTTTACTTGAAATGGATTTCCTTTTATATAAATACTAAACCTTGTTTTATTTTTAATTCCAGGCTCTTTTGGTCGCCGTGCCTCGGATGGTGGGGCCAATCTTCACATCTATTATCCCGCCACAGGCACTGTGGGTGGACCAGCTCAGGGCCAGCAAATGGACACTGCTGGTTATTATATCAATCCAAATTGTGGCACTGATCCCTCAGCAGTCCAAGAGCTTTCCCCGCTCAATGAACAGGTGGCGGGTCAGATGCATTGCTGTCAGGAGAACGATAGCGGGGAATGCAATGAGGAGCTGCAAAGGTTACTATAAATATTGAAATTTATTTAGTTTATAATTGAAAACACTTTGATTTCCTTGTAGTTACATGCAAAAGCGTGGCCTGGGCAAGCGTCATACTGTGGGCTGTACGGAAGATCTATCGGTGACACATGGTCCAGGTCCGGGTTCGCAGTCCCAGGCTCCAACTACCTCCAGCAATATGCGACAGAGAAGAACGGGTCTGCTTACAGTGACGGAAAGGCCGCCAGGTGCGTAAATATTATTGAACTTTTAATATTAAATATTTATTGATTTAATATATATTGATATAATAAATTAATATATGAGAGTGAATAGTTTAAGGCTTCTTATTTATGGATTTTTAAATGTAATAATAAAGATAAAGGTACTTAAAAGCTCATGAATTTATAAAGTAGGCTTGTGAGATCGTTATTCCTGTAGAAAATGTGAAATATATGAGGAAAGTGTTATTTTTTAAGGCTTAAAAATTGCTTAAAAATCATTCTTCTTTTAAACTAAACGTAACCTCTAAATAGGGTAATTTTTAAAACGTAGCATCACCTTTTACAATTTTTTTTTAAATTAAAATTTTTTTTTTTAATTTTTAAAAATATTATCAATTTTTTTAGTTTATAAAAATTAGTAGCATTTTTTTTAAATGTGTAGGTTCTGAAAAATTGTATTAAATGTTTGTTTATTTACCTATTTGTTTATTTTCCAAACAAAATCCAGTAAATATCGATTTATCAATACATTATCAATATTAAAATCGCTTTGTCGATATTTAATTTTTTATTTTATTTTTAATATTATATTATTTATTCAAGAGCAATATTTGTGTTGATACTTTATACCAGTTATTTCCTCTCGATATATAAACTTTCCTAATTTAAAATTAGCTTATTATTATCTGTAAAATGCTTCCTTAATCATTATTTTAAGCATGACTTTATATATAGATTTTATTTAGCCATTAAATACCTTAATTAATTTAAATATTCTTTTATAAATACCTGAATAATTTACTGATTTAATTATATATTAATTTTATTGTTTTTATTCAAATTAGAATATTAATTTAATGATTTTTGTTTGCTTATTTCCATTTTTTTTTTCTTTTTATGTAAAACCTTTTTTTGGTTTAATGCAATTTGATAATTTTGCAACGCCCGCTACTGCACAACGACTGACCACCTGCTACCGCTACCGCTCCCGAAATTCTTGCTGCTTGATTACCGCCTTAAACCCCCACGTACAGTGATCCCTCCCGAGCTTATACGCGAGGTTGAGTCTCGCATGAACCGTGATTATTTGCCGCCCACCTTGAAATCTCTCAGCCAATCGCCACCGAATGGCACATATCCTGTGGGTATGGGGCCCATGGGCATGGGTAAGGGCTTGTCACCGCCCCACTCGATCCCTTTGGTGGCATCTGCGGGCGCGGGCTCCTCTGTGCCGCTGGTGGCGGCCAATAATCGACGTATTCATCGCGTTGCCCACTCCAAGTTGCCCACCGTTCAGGAGGGTGGTAAGTCTCGAGTTCTGGTTGCGGTTTTGATCATTGGAATGGGAGTTTAAAGTGAATTGCTTATAGTTACTAACCAAAATGATGCAAAATATATATTGAAAAATGGCTTAAAAAATAACAAAAAATATATTTAACCTGCAGTTAAATTTATAGATCACTAACGATATTAAGTTAATTAAATATATTATTTTTATTTCATACTAAACATTTCTTTTTAACCTCTGCTTAAATTTAAAGTGAACGTTAAAGTGAAAAATGGGTAAACTTTATTTTTAAAATTAGTAAATTTATATTAATTAATAGCTTTGCTTTTGTAAAGGAATACTTTTAGACTTTTATTTTATTTTATACTAAAAAATATATTCCAGCCTCTTGTAAAATTTAAAGTAAACGTTAAAATGATAAATGGTTCAACTTTATTTCTTAAATTAATTCATTTTAATCTCAATTAATAATTTTGTTTTTATTAAGGAATACTTTTACGAGTTTTATTTTATTTTATACTGAGAAATATGTTAAATTTTAGCCTCTGAAAAAATTTAAAGTGAACGTTAAGCTGAAAATGGCTAGACTTTATTTCTTAAAGTTAAACTTTTTTATTTTACGAGAAAATATATGAATAACAACTTATAAAAAAGGATTTTTAAGCTATAAAGTGATTGTTAAACTTGGAAATAATTTAAAGTTAACCTTAATCGAAGTCTGGAATAGTATAGCAAAAGATATATATATTTTTAAATTAAAAACTAAGGAATGATCTTTCATAAAAAATAAAATGATCTCAAAAACTAACAAACAAAACTAGCAAAAGTTGAACTAACACCAACTTTAACCCCTGGTTAAGGTAATTGATAATTTTACCCAAAAACTAATAAGCTAAACTAGCAAAAGTTAAACTAACACCAACTTTAACCCCCGGTTAAGGTAATTCATAAATTTACCCAAGTTTCCCCCTTTGGCTGTGTGTGTGTGTCTTCAATTGGTTAACCATTTCCTACCATTTCCTCTTTCTCTCTACTTTTATTTTCGCTGCTTGCTTACCATTTAGCGACAATAGGACGTTATAGTCCAGTGCGTCGGGCATCGGAGGGATCGAAGAGCCAGTTCCAGGGCCCGCTGCAGGAATGCCAATCCCTGCAGAAAGGTATTGCACAGAGAAACTTTTTGGTTGCACCCAGTCCGCCGCTTTTAGAAAATTCAATCAGTTTGCCAGGTAAGAAAATCAGAACGAGACCCAAATTAATGCCACAAGCTTTAGAAATAAGCTTCTCTTAAATTTTAATTCAAATTTAATAAATTAAATTTCCTTTTTTACCTAAAAGGTTCCCCCATACATGGCAAGCCGGGCATGGGCCTGCAGCTGACTCTGCGCCGTGGCCATGACATTGAAGTTCCTCCCGAGGCCATCAAGAATCTAATGCCCGCCTTGGATCGCCTGGTCAAGGAGCAGCGTGTGAGCTTCGAAATAGCCAACAAAATAATCTCAACGCATGTGGTGCCCATGGAACTAGCACATCTGCTGGGACTGGCTGCCCATGCCTCCAGTGCGGCGGCTGTTAGTGGTGGCCACCTGGATCAGAGCCACTTGCTGCACCATCAGCAGCAACAGCAGCAGCAGCACATGCACAGCTTCAGTGTGTCGCCATTGAGTATGCCACCGCAGGGTGCAGCTGTGAATGCTTCGCTGGCTTTATCCTCCGCCAAGCAAATGTTTGGTCAACCCATTTGTGGCTATCAGCAATATCAACCAATGACTTTGGTGCTGCAGCAGCCGCAGCAGCATCACCAGCAACTCCAGCAGCAGCAGCAGCTGGTGGGTCAGTTTAGTAGCATCAATCTGGGCGCCGCCAGCAACTCCAATTCAAGCAGCGGCTGCCAGTCGCCGATCTACAGCAGCACCACCTTCAGCGGCAGTTGCTCACCCAATCCCTATGTGCCCGGTGGAGGGGGATCCTCGCCACTCCATCAGATCACTAAAGGCATTTCGGGTTTGAGCACAGGATGCGCTGGGGGTTCCATTACCCGGGGAACTTCGGCGGCCTGTGAAGGAGCTGCAGCAGCAGCGGCTTCCAATCAACCTTTGGACTTGTCCATGGATGTTTGTGGTGGAGTGATGGATCAGCAGCCAACGGATTATGCAGCCACCAATTGGTTTATGCCAGCGGCAGCCTCGTTTTACGATTTGAAACCCTTGAATTTGTCGCCGGCACAGCCTGTAAGAGTGGTGCCCACACCACCAGCCTCGCCGAACTTGTGCATCATTCAGGAGGAGAATGGAAATGGACAGATGTGTCATACCATAAGCACAGGAACGCCATATGCGGGGTGTACGGGTGGCATAACGCCACAGATATGCCTAACGGATGTCCAAGGTAGTGAGATTACGCTGGTGGCTTTGTCCTCGGATAATAGTCGAGATAGCGATGATTCACTGGAGCCGCACACGCCGGTTATGTCGCTGCAGGTGAGTTTTTAACTTGAGTAAACTAGAGATAAAGGATCTTAAGTTTTGTAACTCCTTTTAGGGTTTAATTATCACCGAACCCAGCAGCGATATGCCTTCAATAACCCGCGGCATAGGACGCAAGGCCAGCCTGGACTGTGAACCAGGTGGAGGAGGAGGAGGTAACAGCCATTGTCCTGTGAATCCTGCCCAGGCTCAGGCACAAACCGAAGCCCAGTGCCGGCGTGGCAGCGACAAATCTCTGGGCTTTTCAGATGACTCGCTCAGCAACGACTCGAATAACCTGTCGCCCTGCCAGGAACCCTCGGCCAGCTCTGGCTTCAAGTCAGACTCCCATTCGGAGATGGGTGATCACACGGAATGTGGCCACTTGACGCCCGATTCCATGTGCGATTCACGCCGCATGTCCGATGAAATGTGCTATGAAGTGCCCCTGCCCCATGAATGCTCCAATTTGGACTCTACCCGCATCCTGGAGATGGTCAAGCAGACCATAGACTCGACAATGCCGCCAAAAGGATTTGTGCTGCACAAGGGCAGCATTAGTTCGGAAGATAGCGGCGGAGAGTCGCGTCATAGCAGTGCCTCGAATGCCTCTTTGGCCTGCGAGGCAGCCTCCTCTCTGCTGGCCTATGGCAACGAACCCACCACCAATCTCAGTTTGGAGTATTCGGGTGGCCTGCAAATCGAGCTGCAGGTTTGTGAGGGACGCAGTCGTGATCATCATGGAGCGGCCAAGGGGATCAAGCTAAGACGCATCTCGGGTGATCAGTTTGAGTATGGAAAGATATGCCAGCAGTTGATTAGCACCATAACCATGCAGCAGGTGGCGGGCTAGGGGAAAGAGAGATAGAGAGAGTGCTAAGCCCTGCCAGAAGCCAGAAAAAATACAACTACACTCGCCTTGCCTAAACTCTGCGTAGCTGTGATTAAAGCCGATATGTACGATATATATAAAAGCCATCCTAGGAGTAGGAGTAGAAGAAGTAAAAGGTTTTACCCAATCCCCAAATGTTTAGTAGCGTAATCAAAATTTTCATTCAAATATCAATTATTAAACTCATTTTTTTGACCGATTTCTTAGCTAGCTTAATTCAAAAAATGGAAACTGTATATAAAACGTGTAGAAATTGTTTAAATAATTGCTAAAAACTATAATTATATATATATTAACTAACGATTTACGCACAGGCCAACATAAATATATAGTTTAGGCAAAGGTAATGTAAACTTTAGGATGAGCGTTACTCATCTTACAATTTATATTAACTCTGGTTTAGGGAATTTGAGAGAAAAATAAGAGCAAATCGTAAAAAATACATTCCAGTAGCAGAAATTTTCATACAACGTTCGTGAAATATATTAATAATTATATTAATAATTATATAACATCATATAACTAATGTTATTTTCAAACTTTTGTGCAATTCGTCAAGTGTTTATTATTAGTTTTGTTTTGTCAAAAACTCAGTTCAAATGACTATACGTACATACGTTCTATATCTAGCCTGTTTGGGATATAGATAGGCGCCTAGAAAATATTATATTAAATAATGTGTAGTTAGAATTAAGCTCTTTCCGATTCCGTTTTTTTAAATGAGTGTAGTGCAAGTTTGTTCAGTTATATTATATATACACACGATTATACATATATATTCTACGGTTTAAACATTGATAAATCTATTTTTTAATGAAAGACTGCTGTGATTTTAAATGTAATTAATTAATTTAAACAAGGGCGAGACAAAAGATGTGAAGGAGTAAGGAAAACAAACAAAAAAAAAAAAACCAACAAAACAAACTTGAAACCAATTAGTTATATCATTATATTAATAAATAATTCAACTTTATCTTAAATAAATTACCAATTCTCCAAAAATATTATAAAAAATTTATTTTTTTATTTGTTTTGGTTAAGGGAGATTAAATGGAGATATATCATTTATAAGAAAAATATTTAAAACATTGTTTTTGAAAGAATTTTTAAAGTCATAAACTTTTTAAATTGATCAATTTTCTTTTTTTTTTTTATGTATATTTTATGTAACAGAATAATTTAAAAATTTTTAATACAAATTCAGCAGGAAAGAAAATTAACTTTATTAAAATAATAATAATAATAAAATGAATAAATTTTAAATTAATTTAAAAAAAAACCAAATAATTATTAATTTAAATTCGGAAAGCAATTCTGTGTTTGTTTTAACCAAAAATTTGAATTTAATATTTTAAAAATTAATTTTCGTTTTCATTTTGACAATTTTTAAGATATAAACTCTTATTAAAAAATTATTAAAATTTTTTAAGTTAAAAAATTCAAGTTTTAATATTTACCAAGAAAGAAAGCTAACTTTGGCCAGCCAAAGTTTGTATACCCTTGCAGGTAACAATTAAAATAAATCATAACTAAGCCAAAAATGCATTAATTTCGATTCGGAAAGCAGTTTTGTGTTAGTTTTTATTAATTTAAAAAAACTGCAAACCAAATTTAAAATTTTAAGAAATCAACATTTTTGGCCATTTTTGCTCATTTTAATGATGTAACCCCTTATCAAATTTCGCAAAAATGGCCAAAAAATCGATTTCTTCCGGACATGTCTAGAAAGATTCGCATGTTAATGCTGATCAAGAATATATATACTTTATAGGGTCGGAAATGACTCCTTGACTTAGAAAAATATTATTTTGTATTCTAAAATCGGATTTTTTATATTAAAAAACTTATTAATTTTTTTTAAATTAAAAATATCATAACTCGGCCAAAAGAGCATTAATTTTAAATCGGAAAACTGTTCTGTGCAAGATTTT